>JAOVVB010021811.1:0-16092 GCA_028570985.1 Heterobranchus longifilis | reverse complement strand
TGAGTGCTCCGGTGTGCAGAGATTATAAAGATTATAAAGATTATAAAGATTATAAAGTGCAGAAGTTTGTGAGTGTGCAAAGTTTACAGATGTGCAATTAACATTGTTGTTGTGGCGTTCGGTTTTGGCCGTGACAGACCTCAGTGTGGATCACAGGTGTGACAGCCTTCTTATTTACGCTCAGCTGTTTGAATCTTCTTTGCAGACTTTGTAACAACAAAACTTCCATAATTTGTTTTGATTTTTTGTTTTTCTATGAATCATGATCAGATGAAGGTTTCAGTGTCGTCAGATCTTACTGGATGTGACAGTAACTGGTAACTGTCCTCAGTAATACCTGCAGCCGTGTCTCCTGTAAATGTACATGCTCCATGTTTTTTTTTAAAGTGACGGGGGAACATTGTGTTTGGCTTCGTTGGTTGGCTGCTCTGTATTTCATCCAGAGTTTCTCCCCCCAAAAATTGGAAATCTATGCCCCGAGCCAATGTAAAGCCATGATTAGATGTGAGCTCCAGCCGGGCGACGTGAATGACGCGGACTCGCTTGAGTTGAAAAATCGGAACTTCTGCGGCGAATGACGCGAGTACCTCGCACATATGAAGTGAGTCAAGACAAAATATTTCAGCGTTCAAATTTATGCAAATTAGGCGTGCAGATCATTTTATTCGCACCTGGTGTGAACACGACATCACACTTCAGTCACATCAGTGGTTGTCAAGAGCACGAGAGGGTGTTATCCTTTCTTTGGCATCCAGAATGAGCATGTTGTGTTCACACCAGGAAAAAATCATCTACTCGCTTAATTCACACACATTCAAATTCTGGAATCTTTTGTTTTGACTCGCTTTATGTGCGAGTCACTCGCGTCATTCGACGCGGAAGTTGAGATTTTCCAACTCAAGTGAAAGAGCTAATTTGCATCATTCGTGTCGCCCGGCCAGAACTTGCGTCTAATACATCTTTACATTGACTTCATATGTCATTTATTCACAGCCGGTGTGTACGCGCTTTAAAAAGCAGGTTGCCACGCTGCATTTAGAAACGGTCACAATGTGAAGAATGGAGCAGGTGGACACAAATGCAGAGACTTGCAAGCAGGTTGAAAAAACCAAGGGCGCTTTAATAATCAAAAAACTGAATATATGCAAAATGCAGGAGGGCATCCAAAAACAAGAGAGATACAAAACACTGACAACTAAACAGGAAATAACACACAAGGAAGCAAAACACCACCTGACAGAGACAACACACATCTGACACAAACAAGGATCTGACAGACTGAACTGAAAGCAGGACTGATGTACAAAAACTAAAGTAATCAGGGAATGTTGCACAGGTGAAAACACTGGGAGCTGATTGGCTGACAGAGGAACAGAACGAGGAACACAGGTGTGGAGGGAAAAGCAGGCCGGAACACAGGAGGAGCTAAATACAAACTAAAACAGGAAACAGACCAAATATCAATGAATAAATGCAACAATGAAAACCAACAAACAGAAAACCAAAACCTCTAGAAAGCAGAAAGTCTGACAAAAGAAACCAAAACATGAAAAATGCAATGTAACACTAAAACATCAGAGCCAGACTGTGACAGAAAAAAAGCAGGAAATAACACAATCAACCTTAACTTAAACACTTTTACTGAGTGTGATTGCTTCAGTGAGAACACATTTATATTTACACACTGTGCACTATATATATATATATATATATATATATATATATATATAATTAAACACTGTTGCCCCACCTCAGATACAGATACACTGACCATCCATCTGACCTGAAAATGTTTACAATTGTACATTTAATTTCAACATTTTTTAAACCGTAGCAATAACACATTTACGAGTGAATGTAATTGTGTTGTAGTATAATTTCACCATGTCATCCTTTATGTCTGTATTTTCCCTGTCTTGCATTGTATATTTTTCTTGTGCTAAAAAAAGGGGAATGTGAAAAACTAATATGAGGTGAGAGGTGACTTTGATTAAATTCATTAACCAACACTGCCGCCGTGTGGTGTACCAGAGTATTGCATCTAATGAAGGCGTAGGAACCTTTGTACAAAGCCGTGTTTCTACTCGGATCGTAATAGCTGGTGGTACAAGCCGTGAAATCAAAAGCCACTCTTTTCCTTGGCGACATATCAAATGCAACTTTGAAGCTAATTTGTCTAAAATCGTACATTAAACGCGTAGTTTAGCGCAGAGCGACAGTCGGGCTGTGATATGTGTGTTGTTGTTGTGCCCGCTGTGTTTTCTCTTTACGGTATTTCATCTTAACTTTGACGACAGTCTGCCAGGCTGTGATACAACGGGAGACCTTTTATAAATCCTTCAGTAGCGTGTAAGTAAATATTAAAAACACAATCTTCCATCTCAGCATCTGAAGCTCAACGTTACTGACTTATAAAACGTAAGGTAGCTGCTCGGCATGGTTTAGCAAGTTTATCGTAATGTTAGCTAATAACGTTACGTTGTTTTGTCTGCAGACTTGATGCAAGAATTAATGCTGTTGTTGTGTTTCTCCCGGTGTCGTCAGGTGAAAGACTATGAGTAAAGAGTCCAGAATGAGGGCAACAGTAAACCAGAAGCTGACAGAGATGGGAGAACGAGAGAGGTGAGAGAAAAAAACTACAAACAGCTCGATTTAACACGTAGTTTATATTATTTAACAACGTTAGCTAAATAGCTGTTAGCTGCGTCAGTCTGCGTCAACGCTGTGATTTGCTTTTGAAAGTAACGTTAAACCCAAGTAACAGAGGACTTTTATTTTGAAGAAATTAAAAACATTTCCACCATAAATTGATGCAGAAAAGGCACAAATTAAAATACACAAGACTGCAGAAAATTAAGTAATTATGAGTTGCTGCCTTGTAATTACAAGAAAAGTTCTTGTAATTATGAGATCTCGTAATTACGACATTTTTCCCTCATGATTACAAGATGTATGAGATCAGGATAAGGCAGGAACCTCATATCTCCATTTTTTTTCTTTTTTTTTTTCTTAAGTCGATGCTCTTGGTCACCATTTACGTCTGTATGTGGGTTTGCACTCACACAATAAAAATAACACGCCTCTGTAGTATGGTTAAGGGTTACTAACTAACAATTTTCTTTATTCGTTACTGTTATCGTCACAGGAAAACACAAGCAATATGTCTTAAATTCTGCTCTGTCACTTGTCAGTATCTATATAATATATGTCAGTGTGCATGCCTGGCTTGCTATTCTCAACATACGAGAGGCTGCCAGCAGGTATAAGGCAGAGACATGACTGTTGTATGTTCAACAGGAGAGGAACTAGCATGCAGAGAAGCATCACTCTGCATAATCTGAGTAGTGCATAGTAATACTGTCAACACAACAGAGAGAATGGCACATCAGGGACAAAATAACCAATGTTGTTATCAAAATGAGGAAGTTGTCAGCTGTTATTAATAACTTAGCATAAGACAGAAACGTGCCTGCTATGCACTGACGTGTGTTTGTATGGTATTAACGTGTGTTTGCATGGTATTGACAGACTGAAGGAGCTACTGAGGGCCAAGCTCACTGAGTGTGGCTGGAAGGACCAGATGAAAGCTCACTGCAAAGGTACAGATCTCAGCCCTGTTGTTACAACACTCTGATAATCATCGTTTGACTGAGAGATGCCGTCATCTACTTACTCTGGTGAATCTTAAATACCTGCTTTAAATGCCCAGGTTCACTGAAGTATATTCAGACACATTTCAAGAGCTTAAATTATAGATAAAAGACTTTTTGTCAACAGTGGTGTTTTGTGTGTACAGTATACTGTACACACAAAACACCACTATTGACAAATCATACTAATATACACAGACGTTTTACAGCATCAGAAAATATTACTGATGTAATAAATCAATATGACAGTAATTTTTGACAGTGTTTTTTGTGAGGCTATAGTTTTGTTTACATACTACACATGCTATAACAATACTTTAAAAAACAGAGTACGTGTGTTTCAAGGACACGGTCACACATGAACAAAATGAACATTGGTGAATATTCGACTCCCGTTCATTTCCATTCTATGCGAGCAAAGGGGCGAATCTTCAACTGTGGTGAACTTTGACCAGCGAATATCGTCTCAGCATTCACATACATGTGGCCGTGCCTTAAAAGTCAAACGGCAGACCTTTTCCACAGCAGATATCTTGACTTGTCATAGTAAGGAAAACACAGGTGTTTCTAATAACATTAACGATGGCTCTCATGTCACGGACGTGAATAAAGTACGTACAGTATTTGACTGTTGGAACTAAAGTGCAAGGGTTTTGCTGTGGATTTTTTGTTAAAATGTCTTCTTCTTTGCAGAAGTAATTAAAGAAAAAGGCTTGGAGCATGTCACTGTGGAGGACCTGGTGGTAGAAATCACTCCTAAAGGAAGAGGTATTTTAACTGTGGAAGAACTGATGTTGTAATGCTGTGTTCACACCAAATGCTTGGAGAGTTTTTGCCTTGCTCTACTCGCACGAGTTTGACCACGGGATCATTTTGTATATGCATTTGTACTGACGTTCCTTCCCACTATTTCTTTCTGTCATCGACCATGGTCGATGAATTCCCAAATCTGCTGGAAAATAAAGTGCCGTCATGTCTGTGTTCATAACATCATCCGGAGGCGCACACAGCTCAGTAAATTTCACCGCCTTTTTCCGGTACTCCGCGTCTGGATTACTGCCGTTATCACAGCGGTATGAATCCAAAATAAACAGATTTGGTGTGATGTAATTGCAATAAATGAATCAAAAAGATGCCGAAATAACTACATCATGATGCTGATTTGTAAAAAGTCAGAATTCTTGCTTTGTCAGGTCTGTCTGCAAGACGACAAGCAAACAACTTTTAAAATGCTCATTTTCTGAATGGAGTTTGGATCGATCTCAACACTGATAGGCTTTCACAGCGGCACATCGTCACTCAAATGTCTCATTCGAGTTGAAATATTTCAGTGTGTCCACCTGACATGAATTTGTGTCTATTTGCGTCTTTGCATTGACTTTATGTAATCGTGCCGTGTGAAAAGTTTGTTTCTGGGCTGGTGTGAACAGCATAACACACGCAGTATGAAACTGTCTCTAATTTGATTTTGTGAAGCTTTTATGGCTGTGCTGTTCTCATTTTTCCTGCTACCCACAGACAGACTTCACATCACCCTAAGACAACATTGTAAAATGCATCTTAGTAATACGCATTCATGGATATTCTCTCTCTCTCTCTCTTTTTTCTCTCTCTCTCTCTTTCTCTCACTCTCTCTCTCTTTCTCTCTCTCTCTTTCTCTGTCACTCTTTCTCTCTCTTTCTCTCCTTCGCTCTCTCTTTCTCTCTCGCTCTTTCTCTCTCTTTCTCTCTCTCTCTCTCTTTCTCTCGCTCTCTTTCTCTCTCTCTCTCTCTCTCACACTCTCTCACTCTCACTCTCCCCCACACACGTCTTCCCCTCTTTCTTGGCTGCTCTGTCTCCCTCCATTTATCTGTGTTGTTTTGGCCTTGACCAGGCTGTCAAGCTGGGAAAGAAAGGCCTCTCTGTAACAATCGCCTTGGCCATGAGAGCAGACATGTCGACCAACAACAGCACAATGACATTGTATGGGCAGCATGCTCCCATGTCAAGTCACTCCTCGTCTACTCTGATGAGTTATTTCTCTACAGACAGGAAACATGAGAGATGTGATTCGTCTCCATTGATGCGCCTGAATCTCCCCTTTTTTGGTCATTCATTCTGGCCTGTGTGCTAATGATGCCTAATTATCTCCGCCAAGGAGGTTATGTTTTCAGTTTGGTTTGTCTGTTTGTCAGCACGATTACAGAAAAGCTACTGGCCCAATTTTTCATTAAACTTTGTGGAAGGGTAAAGCATGAGCCAAAGCAGAACCCATACAATTTAGGAGCCTATCCAAATCATGGGGCGCATACACAAATTATTTTTCATTGCGACATAGGGCATGTCCTTGGCAGAGGTCTGCAATAGGAATAGTTCCCCACTGCTCTGATCCCCTTGAAATAGATTCCCTATTCCTTCCTTTTCTCGCTCTTTCTCTCTCCCTCACACAACGTGCTCTCTCTTCTCTCACATGCACCATGCTAAAAATATCCTGGAAGTCATGCTCTTCCCTTTTCTTTGTCAGGTGGAGTCTGGCTTCTTCCACGAGAGTGATGCTAAGACTGTGGGAAAGTCGATCAGGGACCGTGTGGCACTGATCAAATGGAGAAGAGAGAGAACAGTGTCTGCTGCAGTTCCAGTGGAACAAGGTGAAGGGGGGCACAGGGTCCAGATGACACCATCTCAGGGCATCTCTGCTGGGGTTGCACATGTAGGGCAGCCTTTGCTGGAACCAGAAGAGCCGGAGGCAGACCAGCACAACAGGCTGCGTAACCTACCGGCCAGTGCCACCTCAGTGACATGTAAGAGATTCTGTTCTCCTCCACTCAGAAACACACAAGCTTAATCTTTGACTTTTTTTTATGAGTTTGTGATTTGTGTGTCTCTGCAGCAGACGGCACACTCGATAGTGGCATGGGCTCCACTGTGTACTCAGACTCCCACAGCAGCCAGCAGAGTGTCCTCTACCAGTCCCTGCTGGAGCCTATTACTATGGCAACACAGCAGGTCTGTATCAGGAGCATGCACACCCAGGTGGACCATATACATTCGGAATCATTAAAATACACACACTCTTTGAAAGCAGCCATTGCTCACATGGCTTTGGGACTGAGCAAAGGCAGTGTATCCACACTTAAGTTACGTGTATATGGATATTTTTGAAAACTGATATTTTCCTCCTCTGTTTAAAAAAAAAATCTGTCTACACGACCTTTGTTTTAATAAATATCCCCGTCAAGACCAGAACACAAAAATGACTCCCAAGTGCTTGCCGGGCCAACGACACATCAAATACCAGAGAAGAAGATTCTGAGCATGCGTAGTGCCAGTAGTAACAAATAAATCCATAGTAAAACAATAGAAGCTAATTATATCTTTATTTATACATATTTGATACATACGTATTTAACACCTCTCTGGTACACAGCCTAAGGTGCTGTGGCGAAACCGCAATGTGGCGTGTGTGTGGACAGAAGACGAGGTGAAGTTGAGTTGCTGCTTAGCGTACCGGTAGCTGGGCATGTAGCATGTAGCTGAGCCAGCGTTGTTTCTGGCGCATGCTCGTTACACAAAGCAACAATGGGCATGCGCAAATTGAGGAGATGATGTCATCGTTTCCCTCCGTTTTACATGTCTACACGGATACACAGCAACCGGAGTTTTCGAAGGCGTTTTAAAAAATCAAATTTTAGTGACATAAAACTCAGTTTGCGTGTGGACTAGAGGTCAAAAGGGCCTTAAAGGCAATGTTCATCTGCACAGTTCTGGACATGTGCACATCAGTCTTCATTACCACAGTCATGCACACATTACATGCATATGTCTTTCTCATACATTACCACGCATTACATGCATATGTCTTTCTCATACATTCATGTGTTGTTGCAAGAAAGTTGTTCATCCTCATCTAATCATATCATTATTTTTTCTTTGGTCATGATCTGTTCATTTTGAGTAACATGTGTGTTTTGCTTTTGGGTTGCTCCTCGATCAGTGCCAGAGCAGTAGCCCTTTTCTGACAGATCGACCTCACTCCTGTGAAAAGGGGGAAGTATGGGGGGCCACACTGAGCCCAGAGCTCAAGACTCGTTTGGGAGCTGCAACCCGAAGAGGAAGCGCCCCTGTTATTGACACTCACAGGGCAAACCACATTGCTCAACTCCATGCCCTGATTCAGACACAGAGATCAGTCACTCCCACCCCCATGGTACCAGAGAACCAGCTGGAACTCGACCCTCCTGAGCTTCACTCTGAAGCGAAGGATGGGTTCCCGTCCCAGAGTGCTCTGCCAGTACCGCAGGTCTTCCCTGTCTCTTCAGATCCTGAGTACCGCCGCTTTAGCGACGCCGGCATCAGGCCGTCATCAGAGGCCATCAATGAGAACTTAACACTGCCTGTACCAAGAGGACGCAGACACTCTGACCTCAGTAGTCTTCTGAGTCTGACCTCTCATCATAACCATAATTTAGCAATGCATAGAGGCCACATGTGCCAGGCCTGCCTCTCTTTGCTTCTTCTGAGGTCACGAGAAGGGTGCCACCGCCGTCCTTCTCTTGCCATGCCAACGCACCACTGTCCATGTGACTTTAGACAAAACCCGTCCTCTGGTGGAACAATGGCCCCTGGTTATGGTCGGCAGAAAACTTTGAGTGATTGTTCCGATTTCTCACTGCTGCAGCAGTCCCTCTTCAATATAATCAGCCGGAAAGCAGCCCCTTGTCACACCACGCCCACCCTGCTGCACTCCTCGGCTGCCTGCAGGCATGCCCGCAGTGACGGAGACAGCAGCCTGAAGAGTCATCTCCTGAGTGGCAGTTTGGTTGGGGACCAAGAACCCCTCCAGGACTGCAAGGATAGATTCTGTGCCAGAGAGCAGCAAGTTACCAGGGCTGTGGGAGTGGTAGGTCACATTAGCAGACAAGTCGCTTCGGTTTCCCATACGGGGCCAACACCTGCTTAACTGATTTCTCCCAGCCGGTCTGATCTCCTGTCTACTGTCTGAGTCTTGCTGTCTGCATAGGCCTACAGAGCTTAAAAATCATAAGCTTGCTCCTGTCGGAGGACAATGGCACAATCTCTAACAGACCACGTTTCCCTGCTGATTAACCTTAACCAATCCCTTCTAGAACTGACCTAGATCTTAACATTTTCTTGCTTTCTGCTTTACTGGCCCAATGCTACAGCTGTCTTTCTCCTCTGATTGAAGGAGATGGGGCGTCTGTCTGATCTCCCTCTCCTACCATTTCTCTCTTGTGTCCTTATTTTAGCACACACCTGTCACTGCCTGCTCATTGTTGAAACAGATGTTTCATTAACTTATTTTTATCCGCCATCCTCTCATTATACGTACATCCGGTAATGTAATTGGCACACTTATTAGCTTTTGTGGGATTTTATCCTTGGCAGGTAAAATTCACTCCCAAGAGGGTCTAATTTTAACGTCTCCCTTTTTGTTTCTTTAGGCCAGTTCAGGAGGTCAGCAGAATCAACCATCTGTACAGGGTCTGCCTTCTTCCAGCACAGCGGTACACACACCACTGCAGTACATCCAGCCTGGACACAGTTACCCTGCCGCTCCATACGCTGGCCAACAGTGTGTTGCAACACCGTCTCCAGCTAGTCTTTGTTCAGTCAACATCCAGCATGCAGTCAGTGCTGCTAGCTACGCACCTCCAAGTGTGCAACAGACCCAAGCTGCGGCATCAGCTTTGCCACAACATATTGCACCGAGCTACCAAGCACCAGGCCACCAACAGCAGCAGGCAACAGCAGCAAGCTCTTTGACTTTTCCTTTGAAAACCCAACAAACTTGTCAGAACTGTGTGGCCCCAACTCAACAACAGGCTCACTGCGCATCAGGATATTCTACTCCAATTCAGCAACAGACTGCTGCTGCGGCAACCACCCTGCCAGCACAGCAGCCAGCACAAAGCTACCCTCTCTCATCTGTAGCTCCAACGATGGCAGCCATGGCCCAGTGTCATCCTGCACAAGCTCCCAGCGCACTGCAAAACGTCCAAGCGGCAGTCAAACTGCCGAGTCAGCAGCCTGGTCAGAGCTCCTCCACACCAGCACTTTACAGCCAACAGATTCAGCAAGAGCACCAACTAAATCCTCAGTCCAATGTACAACTAACACAACATGCTGGACAGGCTTATATTCAGCCTCAACGCCAGCACAGCCAAGAAACTCTGCATACCATACACCAACAAATGGCACAACAGCCGACCCACCTTCAGTCCCCTGGTCATCAACAAGTACACACCCCAACTCTACAGAAGCACAGTCAGACAGCCATGCAGACAGCAGTTCCACAACAGAGCCAGGATGTATCCCAGACTACAGTGACCCCAGCCCCAGTTGTGCAAGTTGCAGCAACACACCAGGGTTACCCCGCTCCTGGTCTACCTGATGCTGTCTCTCAGAACTACGCACATTCTGCCCTCAGTGCGCTGCAGCAACAGACTGCTCCAGCTCCGAGCCAGTACCTGTCTGCACAGTCTACTGCTGCTCCACAGACCTACGGAGCACAACAGGTGAGTGTTGATGATCACAGTATATTGTGTAGGGATGCAATTAACAATTATTTTCATTATCGTTTAATCTGCCGATTATTTTCTCGATTAATTCATTAATTGTTTGGTCTACAAATGTAAGAAAATAGTAAAAAAATGTCCATCCCAGTTTCTCCAAGTCCAAGGTGATGTCTTTTAAAAATCTTGTTTTGTCCAAAACCCAAAGATATTCAGTTTAATATGGTATAAAACTGAGAAAAGTGGGAAATCTCCATATATGAGAGGCTGAAAACAGCATTTTCTGCCTATCAATAGCTGGCTATTCAACTAATCGTTGCAGATCTAGTATTGTAGCAAGGTGGCATACATAGTGCCCCAGTTTTGAATTTTATGCCCCCCCCCCCCTCCTCTGACCCCGCCCTGTTTTACTTTTTCATAATTTTCAACCCTATCTTTGCATCGCTGCTATCCTGAACCAGGTAGCACACATTTGTCTCAACACAATTTGTCACTGTGGGACTCAAGGTGGGAGGGACAGAAAAATAATGCACTTAAACAAGTAAACATTATTATTTATAGCAATGCTGTTATTTCTTTTGGAGCTCTTCATATTATGGTGCCTGGTTTTGATTTGGTGCAGCTGAATTTGAAGCAGCTGTGTTGGTGGACAGTAGGTGAATGAAAAAAATGAACGGCTTAACAGGAGTTTCCTCCGACAACAGCCAACAGAGAGATGATGGAAACAGTAATGAAAACAATAATAGTGGTTTTAGCCCGCTGCATCCGCCAGCCCTCCCAGGCCTGCTCTGTGTCTCCTCTGTGGTACACACAGAGCTCTAGTATGTGCAGCAGATTCAGACTGATTCCAGGCTTAGGGACAGGATGGAAAATGTGAGCTATTCTGATCTGAGTCAATAGCAGGAAATGCAGATTTCCAAACTCGGAGATGAAACTGGAATCTCTGCCATTATTAAACTTCCTCCCTCTTTTTCCCCCTTCTCTTTTTGTTCATCTGTAGAATATTCCTGCTGCTCACAGCATTTCACAGCTTGGACAAGATGGACAGAATCTCAACCAGGCGGTTTCCAGTGTGCCAGCCCAGGCACTGCCTCCTCAACAACTGCAACCTCTGCAGATTTCAAACTCTCTACCACCAACCCATCCATCCCAGGTAATGTCTGTTGTCACAGCTTTCACAAATATCTTAGGGATGCTAATTTAGATTTTTTTTTACTGACCGATAGCCGACCCTCGTTAACCGATCATGAACCATTAACCGACAAGCATCCAAATGAGTCACAGTTCACACGTCCAGGAGGCTCGGACATGCGTTCAGCTGCGGACTTTTACCGGTCGCACAGCCACGATGTTGCATGCATTGTCGTGAACACATGCAGCCACTTTCCCAGTAAGAATACAACCACTTGCATTCCTCGGTAAGTCTGCAGCTGTCCGCGCACCATATGTCCGAGCCTGTCTCCACCGCATCCACCTGCGAGGTTGTCAGCTGCGTGTCTTTCTGGCATACTCTGTGTGCAGGATGGCCGATTTAACCCGCTGGTCCTCATCGATATAGTGGCATGTGTCATGTAGCTCTCCACTGCGAGTGCCGTTCAGCACTTGGTTGTGAGAGCCGTGCACTTGGCAGAAAAAAAAAAAATCTTAAAACACAACTTGCTAGTGCAAAGTTTGCATGATCCTTACTCATACTTGGATAATACCTGTTAATTTTCCTTGTGTCTGATTATTATCTGATTATACAATAACAATATAGACTTAGTTATCTTGATGCATCGTCCTCCTGTTCTATCTTTGTTCTCTAGATTATTTGATTTTCCTCTGTTTCTTCCTTTTTTCTTTTCCCTTCAGTTTCTCTCACAGTATCCCACAATCCAGGTGATGACAGCTGTGGCAGACTGTGATTCCTCCTACCCTCACTCCTGCACAGCCCCTCACCCTTCAACCTCCTCTTCTCTTAATCACATCTTCCTTTCTCCTGGACAGACTCTCCCTGTGACCCCCTCTGTCTCCCCCCTTTCTCCTCTGCACATTGAAAACGTGTTAGTTTCACCCATCCCAGTGTCCCTCATACCTTCCCCCTCACCCGTGCTGGGTATGGTGGGACCCACATCCCCCCTGCACCAGCCCACCGCTGTTCTGCAGCAGAGTGTTAGATCTGAAGCTTCTCACTCACAACCTGCATTTATATCAGCACCAACCACCCACCCCATACACACACACACTGCCCCGTGCCAGAACACACACCCTCCCACAAATGGCAGCACTCAGCCTCTGATACAGGTAATTATGATGGCTGCAATGGAGTGCAGATGTTTACCAAGAGGGTGTGAACTGGAGCCTTTGATTGTGATAATCTCTCTCAGATTGTTTTTGCATCTTTTATTTGCATCCCCAAAAAAGCTTTGTTTTTACGGTCAATGTGCTGTTGTTCTGTGGCTGAATGATGAATGTTTATATGTTAAAGTCAGATTCATTAAATAATGTAGATGGAAAAATGACTTAAAGGGATAGTTGTGATTTTTTGAAGTGTGGTTGTGTCAGGTACTTTCCTACAGTAGATGGTGGTCAGCACGCCTCCAGTTTAGAGAAGCAGACAGGAGTCCTGACAGGGAAGCTAAGCAATGTACTGATGTGGGCAGCAGCAAAACATATTTTTGCCACCTAAAAAGATCAATATCAGTTTAAGCGTACGCTATATTTACAATACTTTCACCACATTAGTTTGCCGTCAAACAGCCTTGTTTAAGTTTACACAGGGTAAAGTGAGCCATTCTATGCTCTTGTAAATGGCACTAGACTCCTGTAATTTTACCTTTCACAACACAGGAGTTGCTGTTGACTGTGACTTTGGTATTTTCAAAGGGTTAGGAACTAACTAGTCTGGCTGTGTACTTAAGCAGTGTCGGCATAAAGCCTTATACTTCCGCCGAGAGGAGACCCCTGCTGGAGGATGTCCCTCCCTCCTTCCTCTCGTGTGGTTCTCAAAGTCCCTTCGCTGCAGAGTGAAAGACATTCAATCCAGACCTCCCTCCTAGCGTGGACACAGCGCTGTAGAGATAGGTCTGGCTACACGAGACTAGGAACTAACAAACAAACTAACCAATTGAGGCAGCGGTAGACCAGCAACTCCCGTGTCCTGCAAGGTAAAATTACTGTTTTTGTGAATGGAGTCTGGTGGCTTTGACGAAGTCGATATAATGGCTTCAGTTCCCCGTGCATAAACTTAAACAGGGCTGTTTGACGGAAAGTAAAGCTGTGAAAATATTCTAAATATAGCGTACACTTAAACTAAAATTGATTTTAGGCAGCTTCCCTGCCTGTCTTCCTGTCTGCTTCTTCAAACTGGGGGCGTGCGGACCGCCATCTACTGTAGGTACACTGTCTTTGGATAAGTAACTCATGCAGCCCCACTTCAAAAAAATCAGAACTATCCCTATAAGACTTTGCTGATACATCTTGTTATACATACTGTACTTCATAGATGAAAATCCTGTAGAATATTTTTGAGGAATTCCTATCAAGAAACGGCATAGCAGCCAAATATCTCAAGTGTCTCTAAAGGATTCAGAGTCCTCCAAGATGTGGTATAATAAAACTGTGTTATCTTGTTTGTCTTACAGCAGGTTCCCCAGCAGGCTCAGGTCAGCCATCCTGAGCTTGTCCCCTCTGCTCAGCCGGTCCAGCCTGCAGTCTTCTCCTCACCTCTGCAGAACGGGTCAGACCTGGGCACAGCCACCACTGCTGCCCAGCAGGACAACAAGAACCCATGCCAGCTGGCCCTGCAGGCCCACAGTCAGGTTCAGAGCCAGAATCCTGTGCTGCAGCCCTCTGATTCTCAGAGAGCATCATCTGGGTCTGCCAGTTCCAGTCTGACTCAGCAAAAACAGCTCAGTAGTCTCACCGGAGCTGCAGGTCAGGGTCCAGCAGAGATCAACATGGAGGTATGGACATATGACTCACTTCCGCATTTTTTAGTTCTCATTTATTTCTTCCTCTGGCCACCTTGCTATATACCAGTGCACTCACATGTAATATCACTGTACTTCCTCTCAAGTCACCATCAGGAACATAATCTAAAATGAAATACCTGATAAATGTTAATCTCTTTGGTTGTTTGTTTCTGTGTTTGTTCCGTTTTTAGGATCAAGCTGCAGACAAACCCACCGGAGGACATAGTTATGACAGGTACTAGCTTCTTTCTCCTCAGCCATCTTTACAGGTGACAAGTCAGTGATTTTAAAGAATTGTAAGAAATGCATATTGGATGAGAGTAATCTCAGCCGGCTCTCAGGTGCTGTCAAATGGACATTAATCCCTAGAGCAGCACTCTGCCTGATAAGCAATGGCATGAATGTGGGCATAATGCATTTGGCCTTAACCTCTCTTACTTCAGGCTTAGGCTCTATTGTATAAGTAGCCACACCTACTTGGAAAAATGCCACGTTGAAAGTATGTCTAGTAGAACCTTGCATTGGTTGGCTGCACTGCTCTTTCGTCTAGAAGCAAAGAGGTTAAAACACTATCAAAAGCATTGACTCGGTCAGTTGTGTTTATTACAGTCCCTGAGGCAGAAAAATGTTTTGCCTTTTAAAAAAACATTGAGGGCATTCCACCAATCCTCAAAAATGATGGAACAAATCCTAACTAGCTAACGGTCCTATTTCTAATACTGCATTATACCATGGTCTGGGTGAATACTCCATTATGATTGGCTGCAGGGTTAAAACGTGTTACTGGACACCTACTAAGTAGTTCCAGTGAAACTCTGTTCAACATTCTAAATTCATGTGCTCATTGCAACACGTTACCAAGCTAACGTCTTATTTAAAACACTGAGTGTAGTCCTTCAGTGCCGCTTCCTTCAAACAACACAGGATGGCAACTGTAACACACAAGCTGCAACAAGTACACTACCACTCTAAACTTACTGATAATTTGTATCATCTCACATCCCATTCGCTATACAACTCGCTACTTCAGGCTGCGGCCGACAGTACACATGGATATCATTTAATTTGCTAACTAGTCTTGTTATTTTACTGTTTGTCAACCGTATGCAATGTTATTGACTTCGAATCTTAGTAGCATAACGTTAGCTTTCTGGCTAACAGCTGAGCCAAAGGGGTCTGTGAGCTGAGCCGACTAGAAATATTTCCCGTTGCCAAGTCGTATGTCCTTTTTACTGGAGCAGTGAACGTTTCCATTGCACAAGAACCTTATGGGATGGCAATGATTGTTCAAGGTACTAGTCAAACCCCAGGTGTTACCAGGGAAACCGAGTTATTATTTTGATTGCAAAACACATGAACATTTAAATGAATCGTATTAATTTTGTAAGCTTTGGCAAGTGACAATGGTATAAGCGGGATAATGCCCTTTGAGTAGTAGTCCATAATCAGGAATTAATGGACATTATCCCTCATTTGTTGTGTAATGTGGACCTAGTTGACAGCTGCCTATTCTAACCTTCTCTGGTAGCATGTTGACCAAAGGACAGCTCTCCAGCTATATACACACATCTGTAAAAGTGCCCTCTGATGAACACTCTGATGGCATCTATCGATCTTTCGTATCATTGTGACCATCAGCAGCTAAAGCTCCTTTTAATTTCAGAAAGTACAATTGTTCCTTCATAATGGATAGCAGATAGCTAATCCCCCACAAATCTATATCCCCTTTAAGCCCATGTGGAGTTTAGCGTCACCCATGGTTGATATTATCAGACTTTTGCCAAATCTTGCAGGCATTCCAGACCGATAAACTTTACAAAACCTTTTCACTAAGCTCCATATTGAGGCAGGGAGGTAAAGACCATTAGCTTCTTTCCATTCCCAGTACAAGATTTCTGTCTATTGCGCCCAGAAGATTGTGTAACACACTTAGATAATTCTTTTTAATATCTCACACACACACACACACACACACAC
>JAOVVB010021786.1:0-16093 GCA_028570985.1 Heterobranchus longifilis | reverse complement strand
CCTGCCCCTTCAAAGACAGATCCTATCAGAATAATATGTATTTTACTTCGGTGCCTCAACATCAACATCTTTGTTCTAGCGAAAGGAAGTGAGCAGGAGATTCAGACTGTAATCTTGCAGTTCTTCAGTAACAAAAGGAAGACTCAACTTACAAATTCCAGATATAGAATCACTGAGCAATGTAACCATTCATAAAGTTTCAAACCTCTATGGTTTTGAAAAGTATATGTTTCAGATCTTGGCCACTTACTTGCCTTATGAGGGAAAGATGCAAAAATGAAAACAACAATAAAATACCCTGTCTATTGGTTCATATTTTATGTACACTTCTTTGACTGTGGAGTGACAACTCCAAAGAAGTGCAATACTCTTTATAAGACAACTAATACAATCCAGATGTTCTTTTTTTCAATTGAGGGAAAATATGTGTGTATAGTTCCCTTAATCTGCTTAATATGTAAAATTTCACACAGTTATGAAAATATTTTTCCTCTGAATATCCTCCAGATGAGCAAGCATGTTGAGCTGTCTAGTTCTCTTCCCTTCTTTGTCTGTCAATATTCCCCAGAAGACAGTAGACTTCCTGATAGATCAGACTCAGTTGTTTTCATATGAAGAATAAGGCAATTTTACTTACAATGACTCTCTGAAGCATGGTTTATAAACAGACAATCCCTTACTCCCTCAGACATCTGATAACAAAGATGAAGTAGACTGCAAATCATACAGATCAGACGTCTGGATAATGAATAGATTTTTCAAATGGATCTAGGGTTGACGTCTTCTGGTCGGTTGGTCGATTGTTTGGTCCATATGCTCTTGTCCGACCAAAATCTCACTGGTTGGACAACTGCTGGTGTAACTTTCATGAGGCCGTCTGTGTCCATCACAGCTTCTTTTTCCCTCAGCTAAAAATGTCACGCTCTATTCTGAAAATGCCCAGCAAGGAGCGCTAGTGTGCACATCCGTGCTTTGGAGGTGCCATGTTTTGTTTTTTTCAGCCTGTGACGCCATGGTTGAGTCTGGTTGCTATCATACGGAAAACCTGCGGAACAAATGTTGGCAGCTCGAGCTCGGGACACGGTAGAGTAACCTACTTGCTTTTCAGTTATCATTATTGGTGTGGATAACTAATGACAATGATATGAGCCATGATATGAATGATGACGTTGACACCATGCGCTGCACGCTCCGCAGATATTAATGCACTAATACAGTCAGCAGATGGTGCAACAGAAGATTACAGTAATGTCTGTAGTAATATCCTACATATTCCTGAATTTGGGTATGAACCTAAAAATTAGGTTGTCTACCGTTGTTCACCAGGGACCTCCGTGCAGCCAGGCAGGTGTCACATCTGAGCTGAAGCAGGGAGAGAGGACACATAAAGTATGGCCCATCAGTATGAATCTCTCCTCTTTTTATGTTGTTGTTCTGCAATTGTACATGTAGGATGTGACGGTTGGTCATTGTGGTATTTGTCCCACATCTCCTCCACTGTGATAAGATGGCTGGAAGTGTCACAGTGTTTTACCCAAAGTGCAACATTTTTAAACTCTCAGCGACAGGGGGAAAAAAAAGCCAAACGTGCAACTTTCAACTCAGAATAGATGCTCAGAGCCTTGTCACACTGCTGCTGATTGGTTAAAGAGTAGGTCGAATTTTAGTCAACCAAGATTTTCTTTGGTTCACTACAGCCCTGGTCAATTTAATTGTCCAGTGCATCACCTCCATTTTCAAATTGTCTACTACACTCTCATTTTCAGCAGACACCCCACTGGAAAGCACTGGATGACAGGAAGTGATGGTAAACCTATGGAATTTCACTCTCAGGTCAGTGACCTCCCGCCAGGTTCTTGTCTGCTCTGCCAGCCCCCAACGTGCTGTGATTGATGTGGCCTACACTGCAGCATGCAGTCATATTGCCAGTGCAGTTCAAATGTCAGGCTTCTGACTCAGTAGCAACCAGCTCCCACACTGAGTCAGTAACTTTGCTAAACCAACAGAACCATCCCAGCAGTCGCACACATGGAAAAAAGACCTGCAGGTCTGATGTGACACCTGGCTGGGAGCTCATCGCTCTGAAGCGTGAAGGGTCGCCATGTCATCCAGAGAGGGGCGCAGCGCTTTGTTGTCTTTCAAAGTCTTAGATGCCTGGCCCCTCCACGACCAGACAGAAAGAGAGAGAGTCGGCCTGGCGCTGGAGCCTTGGCAGTCAGAAAGATGTGTGGTGTGGCCCCTCCTTTTCACTGGGCTGGGATAAGCCAGGGAGTGTGGCGCCTCTGAGGTTAGTGGGCTGCCTCATCGAGACACCAGCTCCATCATGAGCCTATTTTTATTCCATTTTCTCGCTTTCTTTTTTTCTTCTCTCCTATTCAGACCTCTCTTGCTTTTTTTTTGTCAACGCTCCACATTTGCCTTCTCTGTCTATCTCTTTACCACTGCCCTCTTCTTCCATGGTGTTGAGATATGTTTCAGCCTGTATTCATGACAGAGGAAAATGAAAAAAAAAACTACACGGCTTGGTTTTTGGTTTGGATCCCAATATTCACTTTGCTTTTTTTTTTTTTTTTTTGCTTTTTTTCCCCCTTTCTTTCTTGCTGTATTTATTTTACGCAGACACTTGCCAAGATGGCAAGAGCTCCCTGTCACTGGTTTGGCAGTATCCATGCAGTGTATATATTCAAAGTGCGTTAACCCTTATGCACAAAAGCTATTTATCTGTATCTACAACAGAGCCATTGTGAACCAAAAAACTGTCCAGTTTCTCATGTTTGTCTCCTTCAAACCTTGATTTAATCTCAACATGTAACCTCTTCCATAGAGTCGCAGTGAGAAGCATAATTAACATGCAGGTTGCTATCTTCCTCACACTGGGCCAAGACCAAACAAGAAAAGAAAGCCCTGAGAAAGATTGAACAGTCTTTGTTGGTATTCTAATGCCCTAAATGTCAGGATTGTACATTTGAGGGAGAGGATCACTGTATTTAACCAGCTAATCCAACATGTTGAGTCAATTCACGTACAATGTGGTTATGCTGGCAAGTTAGCAGGGGGTCCTCAGCTTTCAGGAAAGGAGTTTACCATCATAAAGCAGCTGTCCCACATCAACAGTCCCTACGGACATAGACAGTGCTGTGTTTGTGCCATAAGCCATTCTATACAAGCACATTGTGGCAACTCCTCCGGCATTTTCTAACAGCCTGGCAACAGCAAGCTCACAGAGTGAAAAGGGTCTAGACTGGTCTTCTAAAGACCTTCGCTTCACATTAGCACTCCTGGTTAAAAGAAACAAGCAACAAGGATACTGATGTACTTGTAAATAAAACCTTAATTAGGACAGGTTACCAGAACTCTAGATTGGAACAAGCAGTAACTACAGTATGTTTTGTAAGTAGTATTAGGGTGAAAGATGGGGGCATGACCACAATTACCAAGGTCCCAAACACTATAAAGGTCTGGAACTATTTATATTTCTTCAGCCCTTGAGACAAAGTTTTTTTTAAATAAAAGGCGAAGGCAGAGTCGGAAGGTCCTTGGCAAGAGATAAAGGAATTATTTGATTTATTTAGAACCAATCTGCTTTCCTCTCAGCATCAACCATCACTCTGCTAACAACCATAGCTAAATGAGCTCTGTACCTCAAAAAAAGAGTTCCACACAAAGTATTCTATGAGCTGTCCTGGCTGAGTTGAATTCATTTGAATAATTTACTTTGCAGAATAGCATGAATATGGGGAAATGGTTGATCCATCAATCTAGTGTGACACTCTGCTTTAGAAAAACACTGTTTCCCCTCTGTTCTTTGTTTTGTATATCAAATGAGCTGAGAAATAGAAAACAAAAGGTAGTGAGTTATATAATAAAGTCTTCTTTGGTGAGCCTGGAAAGGATTTGAAAACCCTGAATTAGTTTGGTGCTGTATGAGCAAGCAATTTCCTCTCTCTCATCCACAGAACACACCACTGCCACGATATTCATTTCCACTAGCTTCCTTCAGGGCCCACATCTGAAGAGTCCTAGGCTTAAGCAGGGATCGGAAACTAACCTACTGTCCAGCGTGAACACCGCTATGTGAGCATATCATGCCACTCTTTCCAGTCAGAGCACTCTGACGTCACACCGTTAATCCCTTTTACCATACCACCCAAGCCTTGGGGAGACCACACCAAATCCTGCACTCACCCCTTTGAGCAGAGGAGTGAGTACCACTGGGATCGAATTAATGAGGCTTATTAAATACTGTAAACCAGTAATGAACTTCACAGAAGGCAAAGCTCTAAGAGTTGCACCAGGAGAAGGAGAGGTCATATCAAAACTACCACAGTTGTTTGCCAGTTAGGAGAGCTCATGAAAGAGAAACTCTCCCCCTACAAAAATCACAAAAAGTTATGACTCATATGCAGCAAATCTCCAGGAGAGAAGGAAGGCTTTGTCCAAAGGACAAGTGGACTTCTGAACAAAAAATAAGCTTTCATTCAGTGGACCCTTTGAAAATCTAAAAATGTTTTGTATGTTTCAGCCATAGACTGTATATAAAGATGGACAGCCTGTAACAGCTCCCCATAAGTGAAGCCAAAACATCTGGATGGGACATGAGCCAATTGAATACATTTTTCCCAAAGATGGTTTCTGTCATTTTAGGTAGTTTTTATCATGCTA
The DNA here is from genome assembly GCA_028570985.1 of Heterobranchus longifilis. Classification (NCBI taxonomy): domain Eukaryota; kingdom Metazoa; phylum Chordata; class Actinopteri; order Siluriformes; family Clariidae; genus Heterobranchus; species Heterobranchus longifilis. The sequence continues at coordinate 11,431 of JAOVVB010021786.1, read as the reverse complement.
ATGCATGTTCAAGTGTTAATTTGTCTCATAAGTTTGGTTTTAATTAGTTATTTGATGCTATAAAAACAGGGTGAAACATCATGATTGACAGCTCTTATTAACTTGTGATTCATGGTCGGGCTGGTATATGGGCGGGACTTCGATGCCACCCGGTCACTATGTTCAGACTCCACACAAGATGGCGGCACCTGTATTGTGTAGACGTGTCGTCTATCTTTATATACAGTCTATGGGTTCAGCCCATTTTACTACAAAGTCGCATGTACTTGCACACAGGCTTCTGTAAATCTAAAGTTGTATTGTGCTTTTTTTTTTGAAGTTTTGTTTTTAATTTTAAAGCGTGCAAGATCTGTAGTTAAGAAGCTAAAACTTGAAAACATACTGGTAAGATCATTTAAATAGCTCAATTCAGCAAACACAGAAGAGTTTATGAGATATTAACTCACTCACTTTAAGGAAAAGACTGGCCCACTTCAATATGGTTTATAATAAATCAGCTGAGTATTTTTAAAAAGTGGTGATTTCGACAAAGCACTAGTGCTCCAAATGGTAGCACTGCTCCTACAGATGAGTGGAGGCTCTCTAGAAAATAACAAATGACCTAAGTGGTTAAAATGGTCTACAAAAGCCTGGAAGGTGCAACGCCAACTTTGTACTGTAGCACTTGCCACAGCTACACAAAATATCCACTGGGACAGTTTTTGTAAGTACTTCTTTCCTCATATAGTTATTGCCATAATGATGGCCTGTGACCTAAAGGACATCATTCCTTCTTTCCCTTCAAGCAGAGCCCAAGCCAAAGAAGGATGCGGGCAGTGCAACATCCTGCAGGAGTCCCCCTATCGGCTCAAGTCTCCCACAACTTAAAAAAAAAACAGCCACTAGAGCCAAGTGAGTTGTTGAAAATGTTGCTCACTCGTTCGCACTCTGCCCCTACTGGCCACTAGGAGGCATGGCAACATCTACAGACGTCATACTGAGTGTTTAGTTGTCTTCTCTGCATCAACATAACATAATTTCCTTCAGTAAGCTTCCATCTTTAAGTACTTGCCCTGTCATATAATATCATTAGCAGGCCAATTTTATGATTTCAACTCAATCATAAGCACACACACTGAAGATTTGGGTCAATTAAGTCATTGATTGCCTTCAGATCCCACTGGTCCCTCGGTATGGATCTGCCGTGATTGAAGCATTGTCTCTTGTGTGTCCAAGCCAAAAATCTTTTCAGCTTGTGTGCTTTGGCCTCATCTTGATGCACCCTTCTCCTACTGCACAAACACTGGCCAAATCCTGCAGCTTTGTTCCACCTTCCCAGACTGGGAAAAGAACACACTGGCACGCAAACTGCTGCACAATTCATCTCTCCCAGCCCTTTACAAAACACATTTTTTCTTTATATTTTACAGTCAGTTTTAAACACATCACATATATTATTTAGTCATGTTTTGCTTCAGCTTTAAGAGGGGAAAAATCTTAAAGCTACATGGAAACTTTGATTGTTGCTTCATCCAAATACCCAGATAATATAAATTACTACTTGTTATTTTATAACTTAAATTCATGAGTGTGACATCAATAAACAGTGCAGTCCTTAGACCCAAACTACTTCTTGGAGGAGCAGCATCAATAAAGATTGCAGTGTTTTAGAATTGAAAAAAAAAAAAAACAATCTCTAATAGATTTTATTTTATCACTTCCTGTCTTTATGCAGTGAAAATTTCCTGTCAGTAACCAGACCCAATACCAGAATTTAAGTTTGACAGTCTTTCCACTAGTTGGAAAAGAACACCCCTCATTTATGCAACCACATGTGGTGAATTAGACTAACAAGACGTATTTTAACTTTTTAACTATTTCACGAAAAAAAAAACACATCCTCTTTGCTCAACTCCCATCAGTCCAATGCTCTCCTTGCATGTTTACATTGTTTACATCTGCTTTGTCTGGTCTGAGATAACAGATATGCGTTTGTTTCTTCGCATGGCTAAATTGTGGGAGATAAAGGCCAAACCTTCACAACAGTCTGACAGCCAGGCAACAGGGGGATGTAGGTGTGGGATAAGTCTGTTTCTGAAGGGAAGTGTTTTTTAGACTGATAGCTTTTCCCTCCCAAGTGGAAAAAGAGGGAAAATTGAATCTAATCATGCTGGAACTTCATTAGGATGCCCCCGATCTGTTATCAGAACCCAGGCGAGCCGAGAGGGACTGGGTGAAGGGAAGTCCCTGTAGCGAGACACAAAGCATGGACAAAGACGTCTGAGCAGAGCTGGGGTTTGGCAGAGAGAGGGCCTTGTGAACTCTCCCCCATGTCTGTCCTTCATGACAGATGCAGAGGCCCAGCCACTGACAACATGCAAGGGTGGGGGGGTTGAGGAGAGCGAACATGTTGAATAAACATATTCAGTCCTCTGCTACCCCCCCTGATTCCCCCTCAAAATGAAAACCTCAGTTGATATACAATATAGATTCATCTGATAGCTCAGTTTATACTCTGTGTTTATACACCAGGATAAATGTACCTTCTCTAGCCAAGAGATCGTGATGTTTCTATCTCCAAACAAACATCCTAAGACCCTGCTACATGTTCCCCAGACCTCTAGAATGTGTTGATAATGTCGTGTGATAGCCGAGACAGCGGGACAGTCCAAAAAGAAACAGTGATGAACTCTGGAAAAAGGACAGCTTAACTCTTAACAGTCCAGTCTAACAACTGTTTGTACCAGCTGCTGTGTAGCTGACTTTTCAGAGAGGGACTGTACTAGCGTGCAAATACTCCACCGATATTACAATGGAAAAACAGGCACTTGGGCTGATTATTTGCCCCTGAAATAGATGGGATTTCTTGTTTACGCCCAGCTCGTTTCCCAGTATTGCCATGGTAACAAACCACCACTTGAGCTTCATCTACACGCCACTTTCATACACACACTGCATGAGGTAAATCGCCTCGTTTTCCCTCTCAGCATCTGCTTTCTTTCACAATCCTCCTTCCGCATTCCCCATTTGTTTCAATCATTTTCCACTTTCTTTATTTACTTTCTTCAAAAGAGTGCAGGTCAGAGTACTGTCCTTTTTCCTGGGCAGTTTTTCATTCAGCATCTCCATGGCTTATTTTTTGTTCTTTACTCCTTTGCCTAATTTTAGAATCTCAAAACTCAAACTTTATGCATAATGAATAGCTGCGGGTCAGCTAGAGATAGGCCTAAATGATCACTTTTGAAATGTCATTATGAAATCATTGTGTTATTTTAGAGCGTTAAATCATGGACAATCATACATTTTAAACTGGTCTGACTAAAAAAGTGTTTTTCCTAAATGATTTATCTCTCCTATCTCTCCTGCACAAATAACTTTCTGCAGAGCGTGTGAGATCTTGGCCTAGTCCCATAACAGCAGTGGTGCCCTTCCCCCATCTTTTTAGCAAAAACATTCACCATACGTCTATGTGTATGTGTTAGTGTGATGAATAAAGAGCGGAAGCAACAGGGCATAGGGTGACTTCACACTTAAACAGCCTGTTTACAAGTCATTTACAGAACTGCAGGAGGGAGAGAGGCTCCCAAAGAGAGCCCTCCTTTCAGAAATACACAAAGTGAAACGAGGCTGCAGAGAACTTCTACTGCCTCTACCTACTGAAATGTGGATTCTCAAAGGACAAAACGTTACCCCTTGTTAAGGCAGAAAGGTCGCATGAGCAGACTTCAGTGCAGTTCTTTTCATATTGAGGGGGATGATAGTTCATAAATGACTCCACAGTAAGCAGAGAATAAAAATGGCATAGATACCACTAAGCCTATTAGAGTGTAGAATTTGTATGCTTGAGGTAAAAAACATAGAAAGGGAGGCCCATAAATAAAAAATGGTGCAGTAGCAGCAATGACAGGAATGGTGACAGGGGAAGAGCGCAGACTGAAACTGGCTGAGATTTAAAGCCAGAAAAGTAGCCTAATTATTTTCTCATCTTTCCCCTGCACAATCATGATAGACTCCGTATATTATTGTTCACTAAAAAGGTGACTGCCAGAGTATTGTGACAGTGCATTTAACATCTCAGACTGAAGCTTCAGCACTCAAGTTACACATGGTGGCATAAATGAAATGCTTTGTGCTTGCATATGGGCAGAGTTAGGATGTTGAAAGTCAGATTTCCTGTCAGACATTTTAATTTATTTCAGGCACACTGATGAGTGACATTTCTAATGCAGCAGGGAGAACTACCATGAGCATTACAGGGTGCTCACTGTGGCTTACATTTTAGGGATGCACTGGAATCATAATGTAGCCTGCAATTTGAAAATCCTACACGTCCCGTTGCAGCTTTTGCATTAAATCATGACCATAAAATGAGTAGTTCTGCATGAGGGTATTATCTACCCTGCAGCACAGCAAGGAAGAGACTCTACATCTCAACCGTCTTATCAAACATTCTGTTTGCTTAGGAGACCACACATCCATTGGATTTACCTCAGGAGACTTTTCAGATGTTGTCAAAATCAACATCACTCAATGGCTTCCCCAGGGTTGAAAACAGTATTTATTTTTAATCAAAGCCTTTGTTACTTGCGATGATGAAACAGCGTTGTTTAATATGTCAGGAGACTATGATCGTCAAGACATTAGACCAACAGGCCCATGACTGAAAGTGTGACAGTTCGCAGTACCGATGGACTGGGAAAATGTGACTTGAGTAATTCTTTCCCCTCCCTCAAATCCCAGGTGCACGTGAGTAAAACCTGCTCAGTGACCAGCAGAATGTGGGAGTAGTCAAATATGTGATAGGACACACGAAGGAAACGAAACAATCAAGCAGCCATTCCTTGACTTTTCATGAATTACTAAAGAGTTAAAAAGACAAACTACTGAATCCAAGGCAGATCTTTGAATGAGCTAGTGTTATTCCAGCATGCCGTGACTTCACATACAAAAGGCAAATTGCTACATTAATCACTATATCCGCTGTCTGGGCTAATCAGGTTCTGTAAGCAATAAGTTGTTGATAGTAAAGAAAATGGCATCAAACCAAAGATCTGCACAGATCCCATCACACATGAGATTAAGGTCTTACTCAAGCCACTCAAAAACTATCACCCATGATTCTCTGAAACTGTTCTGTTAGGGAAGAAACTTGCTTCATGCAAGTATGCAGACACAAATGGCAACGCCTGGCCCAGCTGGGACAACGTGAGACTACGCACCGGTGGATGTAACAAACATCAGTCCTCACGGGGGCAATATTGAGATAATCAGAGCAGTTCCGTGACCACAGTAGTAAACAAACGTACTGTCTGTAGAGGACTGCTGTGCTTTCTCCACAGAAGGAAGAAAAAAAGAAAACATAGATGATGGGATGTTTGTCTGAATGAAGAGGTGACAATGCGGACACATACGGACATGTTCAGCTAGAGCTTCGTCAAACTGGTCAGCTGTGGTTATTTTTTTTGAGCAGAAGTGAACACAAACAGAAGCGGTCAGCTTTCTCTTGTTGTTTCATGCTATAGGGCTCCTAGCAGCAACGCACAGACTGCAGCTCAGGTTTGCGTTGCGATACGATTTTCAGGTAACACATTTCAGAACACAACAACGCATGAAATTGATCTTGCGTCTGCGTTTGCGTACTTGCATGGAGCAGCACTGAGAGAACAGGTGATTAAAAAGGTGATTTAGTTGTACAAAAAATGGCAGATGGATCCAGGGGAGATGATAAAGTATTCTATAGCACATGACAGACATGCCACTGGGATTTCATGCTTTTATAGTTGCATCAGGGATCTGATATTATGCATCATTTCCAGGGATCCTCTATAAAGACACAGCCAGGTTTGACTGGAGACGGCTTCTGAAACCAGATGTCTGGATGCCTTCTGCCCTGGCGATGATGAATTGGCTTGTTGAAAGCATCAACAACTTGTTTCTCCATTATCCCAGCTACTGCACTGACTGGCTTCTACTCTGCATCAATTTGAGTGGTGAGTTGACTTTGCAGAGGCCACTGCAGACAATATGTATTTTTCTGGGCACTTAGCATGAAGTATTTTTTTCATACATCCTATGAGGGTGATTAGCCTCACCTGAAAGAGAGCCACTGTACTGTGTGCACAGGCCACTCACAGTAAAAACACAAAAATGTAAGGTCAGTACTTTTCACTTCACATTCCAAGGTGCTGCAACTCAATACAGTTCTGCCCCGATGGGATCAGATTGGCTGCATGTGCCTTCAACCCATGCTGGAATGGAAAGGTGGTGCAGAGCACTGATGTGCATCATTTTAGTTTGGCCAAAATCATGTGCTTCATAAATTTCCCTGCTCCTGAGTCTCCTGTCTTGATGCTTTGGATCTCACAAGATGCATTTGTGAAGCAATCTGGGAGGAACCCATGACACTGATTAGATCATTTCTTCCACTCTAAAACCCTGTCTACACCACGACACCCATATACACACACCCCAGTCCCTGGCTTTTTGTTCGCCTTTTCTGATACCACATCACACATCCTGAGTCCTGCACTCCTGCACTCCTGCATACCAGCTCTGCCTAATTACAGCAGAGTCCCACTGCTCCCCACGCTGCCTCCGGGCTCCTCACAGCACCAGGCTATACACAACAATCTAAACAAAGATTTGGCCTTTCAACACGCTGGTTAAAAGAAGCAGCACACCACTCTCAACATAAACTCTGCAGCACCCGACCAAATTAGCCTTATTGATGAGGTACGCAACCCTGTGGTAATTAGTTCCCCCACTAAATCTTTAAATCACCTCCTAGCACTCAGAGGAAGGCAGCGTTGAGCTAAGCAGTTGTCTCCTTATTACAACAAATCTTCAGGGTGGACGCATTACCTTAGAATAGATAAGGCATAACAGATGTCCTCCCTTATAACAAGAGGGGCGTTCCTGCTAGATGTGGCGAAGGCTTCAAGATATGCAACCAACAGTGTGAGGGTGGACCACCATGGAGCATCAGTACACACAGACTGGGAGTCTGGTTGGAACAAGCCTGGGTGCCTCTCTGTCTGAAGCCAAGACAGACAACGCTGGGTAACCGCAATGTAAAAGTGGAGCATCTCTCCCCACAAACCTCATCTCCGGGTGGTTTGTCGCCAGCTGCCTCTTGCTATCTTTTTCTCTGTCTTGCAAAGATTGAAAAAAATGACTAACCCTCTAGAATAGAGCCAGATACAAAAATTCTTTTTTTTTGCTTGATAAATTACCATTAATCAATTAGTAAAATTGCTGTTGATACATTTTCTGTTGATCAGCTAATTCATTAATCAACTTATCTCAGCACTATTAGGGCTCTGTATCATTTATATCAGTACAATATCTAAATAGCAATACAGATACAAAATATCAATACCTTACTTTGAGGACTGTAACTATGTTTTTTTAAGAAAATGTTTTCATGTAATAACTTCTTACATGAAAAATGTACCAAGCTTCTTTCTTTGTGTTAAAACAACATACAACAACTTTGGCTGCATAAAATGCTGGCCAAAACTATCAAAATAATCCAAATCTAAAAGCTGTCTGATCAGAGACAAAGCATTTTCAATACACTTGCCTGGTAACGTTGCAGTTAAAAGTACTGAGGCTCAATGCCCAGCCCTAAGCACTAATTTGGTCCACACAGGAGCTGAGAGCTTTCATAGCATGATTACTGTTAACAAGCATCTGCAAAACATCCTGCTCCGACAGTGTCAGTGTAGGTCCCACTTTTTCTTGACCACACAGAGAGATGGCCTTGGCTTTGGAATCTTTTCCTCTGGCTTTGTTTGTATTTTGCATGTCTCCCACTGTTTTACAACCTCTTTCCTGAAACACTACCCCCTATCACCTATTTCTCACATGGGGAGTTGAGGTATTGACTAATCCCTATGCTCAGCCACCTTCACAGCCCTAATCAGACCTGGTTGTAAACCAAAATTGATCTAATTGTGAGCAGAAATAGGATGATCTGACCACACGCCCTGTAGCTGAATGCTCCACTCTTTCCATGAGCTTGTTGGGCTCAGTAACATTCTTCTCAATCGTTATTTCGTTACTGGCAGTCAGTGCAGCAGCAAGGCTGGAGCGAAAGGGGGGGCTGAGGTTGCTGGCAGACTAAAGCGATGCATTCTTTGTAACAGTCAAGTTCTGGATATGGAGACAATTTGCTCAGTGGTTAAGATATTTTAAGGCTGTGTATATATAGTGCATGCTTTTCTAGGAAGAGGTAGTTTTGTCATGAATGTAAAATACAACATTCTGGCGACTATCTATCGTTACGATGCCTGCACTTCATCATCACACCAAAGAATGATTTGGTGCAGTTTGTTTGGGACCTAGTTTCCTGGTTACTGATTTTTGTTACCTGGCAAGCTGTCAATCAGCGTCTGCTTTCCAGTCTGGTGGCTTCTGATGGACAGCAGGGGACTGGATGGATGATTTAGCACACATTTGCTTTGGAACAGAATGACTATCATGAGCAGATGATGCTTCCTGATGCCCAGCTTGTTTAGCAGTGCCAACTGCCTTGCACATGTGCAGGGCGACCACGGGCTGTGAGAACAGAAGGCCTGGCAGCCCTCATCACAGCGAGCCTCTCGGTGTGCTCCCCCCTTCCCATTCAGTCGTCTCAAAGGAGGAGGGAGGCAAAGTGAATAATTGTCTCTATTTACGAAGGTCAAGCAAAAGTGCTCCTCTTGAGCCTGAACGCAACACTGTGACAACGTGACTGTAAAGGCACAAACACCTGCAGTCTGACTTCACTCTGTTGGTAATTTACACACATTTCTTTCTTGCATCATCAAATTGGATAAGCCTGGGTCTGGTCTGACTGGGACCCACAAGGCTGTGTGTTCGCATCACTCCAGGGAGGCCTGAGCGTCTGTAGGCAGGCAGATGTGCTGCTCTCACCTGCTCCGATCCACATGTCACCGCTCCGGAGGGAAACAGAGGGAAGTGAAGAGGTGTAATTGGATCACAGAGGGGACACAGCAGTGTGGGAAAAGGAAGCGGGAAGAGATAAGAAGTCTGGATGGACGAGGAGAAAGAGTAAAGGCAGGCAAACAGAGACAAAGGGACAGGAAGAGTGAAGGAGATCCCACCCCTCAGAGTCAGAGGAGGGATCAACAGCTGGATCCAGCTGCTGAGTCGGAGCTTTGTCCCAGCTGCCATGAGCCGACTGTCCCTCTGGAGACTCTCGACTGTTTTCTTTCTCCCTCTCTCTCTCATTTCCCTGCACTCACACCCTTTCATAGAAACTTGGAAGCAGTGCTGAGAGGTCTGCCTCACCTGCAGCAGACAGTCTGGCAAACACACTGTACTAATGAAATTTGTTGTCCCTTGAGAAAGCCATATAAGTCCATCTTCCTTCCTTGCCAGATGTGGGTAGGAAACCCCTCCAGCAGACTTTTATCTCTCACACTCCACGTGGCTTCATCACAGCCAGTACTGACCCTTTACAGTCACCCTGAAGTCTTGTAGACTCTGCTTGCTTTACAACTCAGCACCCATATAACAGACAGCTACCAAGAAAGAATTCTGATTTCATGTTTTTCAAAATATCACTGGTTGTCAGTTGCACTTGTGTGACAGCAACAATCTTATAAATTCCAAAAGCTTGAGCGGGTACAAAAATCTGTTATCTGTCTAAAACATAAGGTATTTTGGTAATAAGAAAAGGAAACCTGTTACTATCCCAAAGCAAACTGCTATCAGACATACTACAGCTGAAACAATTCAATTAGCCAATATATAGTACATTTTGATAAATGATACACCCTTTAAAAGTCATCTATCAAGCAAAATACCAAACATTCTCTCTTTCCAGCATCTGAAATGTGAGGATTTGCTGCTTTTCTCTTTTCTATATAATTTAAATGTAATATCTTTGGACTGTTGGTTGGACAACAAAGCAATTTAAGACGTCACCTTGGGCTCTGGGAAAATTGTGACGGACACACAGAATTCTACTGACAATTACTATACAAGAACAAAAGCTCCAAAACAAAAAGTATTTACACTACTGTGGTCCTTCTGTCTCACAGTTTGGTGTTCAGACACCCACAGCTTTGGTTTTCGACTAATGAACAGTTTCCTCCCAGCTTCTGTATTCAACCATATAACATTAAAAGTTTTACCACAACTTTCTCCTCTTCCTGTGCTGGTGGAAAGAGAGAATTGCTGATGGACGTCTGCGCACAATAAAATGCGCTCAGCTGTCTGAAGCACAGCAACTTTGACCTGAACACCCACACTCTATCCAGATGTACATCAGTGTTTATGTTCGCTCCAGTGCCCCTGCTAGACCCAGGAGTAAGTGTTCAAGGAAGTATTACATTTGTGAACACATTAAGTAGCACATCCAGTTTCCTGCAATTTCACCATTGCCTGAAAATACTGTTATACCGCAGAGCCACAGTGAAGTTTGGTAGTTAGGAGGAAAAAAGAAATAGAGACCAAAAGCAGAGTCAGCTCGCCTCAAGCTAAACCAATCTCATGGGGAGACGGGCCAGTCTGGTATTAAAAGAGACAAGTGAACATTTCGTTTGACACAAACCATCCCCAGAAAAAATGTCTGGTGAGAATTGATGACATGGTTTGTGTACTAAAATATCAGTCTGAAAGTGGCAATTTCACTCATCATCATAGTGAGTCTCATTTGGATACTCTGGAAAAGCTTCACTTGAGAATTTAGCAAAGTTCTTTACAGATATAATAAAGGTATTGTGAAAAGCAAGATGTACTACTTCAACGATGCAGGCTTTCTAAGTCCACTGAGGAAACTAGAACAAAAGCAACTCCTGTAATTAAATAGTGAACACCATATCTTTATCCAGACTGCAATGCAGAGCATTATGAACATTTCTGGATTAGGGAAAGTATTACACCGCACACCACATTTCCTTTCACTAGGTAATGCAGCTCAAGAACACCATGGCTCAAGATATTGGAATCAGTGCACCTGGTGGTCACCAGCAGGTGGTCACCATAGTACAAAAAGACTGGAAATTGAGGGATGAGCATAAAAGAAATACATTCTTTCAATCATTCATACTTTCTCTCCAAGGCAATTATGAGTATTCTTTTTCCCCATAGACTGGTTGCTTTTATGTTGGCAGGAACGAAGAAGTGATTCAGAGTGCCACTTCACTGAGGTATCTCTTTCAACTAGGCTGCCTTTAAAGGATTCAGTAAAATAATGAATGTGTTTGAGTGGCACTGTAGGTTACACCGCTGAAAAAGACTCTGCATCTGTAGTTTTCTAAACTAAAAACTAGCAGGCTTAGTATTGTTTCAGAAAAGAAATCCTAGCCATAAGCATAACAATCCTAAACAATATCTCCAATGTTTTTTCAAGGGAAGTGATGTGTTTAGTCAAAAAGTTGCCAAGACATCACTAAGACAGGAAGCAATTTGGGCGGCAAAGGAACTGATAGATGCAAAAGTT
>JAOVVB010021778.1:0-16093 GCA_028570985.1 Heterobranchus longifilis | reverse complement strand
CAAAAACCTTGTCTGAAGTCTATGGCGGAGTATTTTCCTACTATATAAAGGACGTGATGCCCAGATTACAACACGGTCCCGCTGTTAATTAACATTCTGATTTTTTCAGGGAGGTGAAATAATACATCATTAACTGAGGAAAATATCAATTTAATTCTCTAAAATGTGAATACAGCAGAGAGCAGAACGCATCTGGTTTCCGGGGCTACTCCTCTGTGCGTATTTTACGCACGAGGAAAAGCCATCAGCAGGTAATTTAATTAATTATTTCAGAAGCTAAATGTTTCCTCTGTCAAGTTTATTACTACACTCTTCATTTTGCTGCTTAAATGTCCCACGATATCTGCTGCAGTGCAATAACTGCGCACATGGAGACATTATTATTGAAAGCAGGCTCTCTAATCATTAAAGTAAACTGAAAACACTCATAAATCAATATAATACATACTTTTAAAAGCAATAGCTTATAGGTACACTGGTATAGGGGATGTGAAAATAATGTATTGTGGTGGTGGGTGGATGATTTAAGCATAAATGCAGATTTGGATGGCTTCAGTGCGCCATGCACATTAGACCATGTGCTATAGATCGTCTGAATAGGGCCCTATGTGTCCACAATAAAGAATCGGGAGCGGCGACAGGAGATAGCTTCATTCTCTCGGACAGAAAAAAAAGGCTATAGCCTATATAGGGCCTACTTTACCAGGCATTAATATACCTGGGCGGCACACCCAAGTAAAGTCTGTGTGTGGGCAACACTGTTTATTGCTCAACAGTACAGTTCACTCCACTCACAACTCCAAACAATAGTGTGGCTGTTACTGTTAACTCTGAGCAGTGATGATCCTAAAGTTTGGGGGGCCCCAAACCATGAAGCCCACCTAGGCCCTCATAAGAGAATAGTGCACTATAGCGGACTTAGTAAAGCTATAATGATACAGTACATGTCCAGCATAATAGGTTGTGTGAACTAAAGTCAGCTGGTCTGAGGCAGGAAACTCCTGGGCTGAAAATGAGTCCTGCTCCATCCCTGTAGCAAGGTTAGAACCAGCACTATTTTGGCCACATCCGCCATCACACGACATGACTCTGATGTTACAAGCCCAACGTTCTGTTCTCACTGTCTACACAGCAACACTGAAAATGGCTGGAGTTTTCTAAAAGATACATTTCAAGTGACCTAAAATGCGGTTTGTGTGTGGACGAAAGGCCAAAATGCATAGAAAAAGCTATGTTTTAAAATACCTGTGTACATGTGGACTCGGCCTAAGATACCACATGGGGACCACAAGAACTGCGACTGGTCAGCATGGGCTGTTAATGTTTTCTCCTACAAGTTTTCTAATGCTGATAGAGATTATTGAAAGTGAAGGGGAAGTTGAAGAAAGACTCTCAGGTATGTTGTCTTTTTCAGTACCATATATCTAGCAAAGCCTTGTGTTCACTGTGATCACTGCTCTGTATTAATGAATGAACGTAACAGTGATTTAAGGCAATAGTCTCCTACTCTGTAATTAAGCTCTGTATCACAAAGTAAATTGCAAGTATATAAACACTCTTACTGTGGGGAATATAATTAAAGCATGATAAGGCCTGATTATGCACCTATTGTTGCAGTAGTGATAACAGGTGAAATACAGCGCTCAAATTCGAAACATATCTAAATCTTAACCAAGTGTTTTGGTTGTAAAATCGTCCAGTAGCAACATTATGTTCTTGCAACAGGGTTGTGTCTGCATCAGTTATTCTTTGATTGGGCATGCTAATATTTTAGAAAATCTTCACTGAACAGTAATCCACTAAATACTGATTATCAGTGATTCCCAAGCAAGGTTATCTCTATCCCAGGAGGTACTTCTGCAATTACCAGGCAGAGAAGAAGAGAAGTTGAAATAGGAAGCTAATAAATAAATAATGAATAGGTCAAACGTTTAGCTTATGTTCCGGCAAGTGCTAGTAGTAGAACTGCTAATCTCTACACAGATTCTGCATTTATTTATTTGGGTTTTGGAAGCACTCTGGTTTCTGTTTGTAGTGCCAGTAAAATTTACCAATCATATTTGACCATGCTTTGGTTGCATCAGAGACAGTGGATAAACCGATTCCAATGGGAGTGAATGTGAACACAGATTATGATCGATCCTATAGTCACCAAAGTAAATATTGAACCCAGTTTTCACAAGAAGCCATATATCTCTCGAACATTCCGACACTAAAATGATATTTTTCAGACGGACAGATCAGGAGAAAGTTAACTTTCTAAGACCTTTTTCTGTCTCAGCATCCAACTGTTGGGGGTTTGGTAACACAACTAAGCTAACGTCCACGATCGCCACAGATTAAGATGGCCGTTAGTTCTGTAAATATCGAATGTTAGCAAAATAAAATATTAATAAATTGTGCAAATATAACTTTTCATCCATCCAGATGATGTCTACTACACTTTCAAATGAGACCGCGCCCACTTAGGAGACAGAAAGTATGTACCATTTCTTATCATTAGCGGTACTGGTGGTGCCTTATCTTTGGAAATAATCATTATCTTTCGTTGCATGCATATAAACATTCTGTGTGGAGAGCAAAAGAGGTGGAACGTATTGGCTGAAATGCAATCTCGGAACCCATCGGCTATTCGGCTATCAAGAGTTTATATTATACAGCTAATCTGACCATAAATTGGCCCAGATATCCATTAGCTACAGGACAGCCCAAAATATTGGCCGTTGCACCCAGAGGATACATTTTTGTCAGAACGATAGCCGACGGGTTCCAAGGACTGCAAACTCAACCAAAACTTTAGAAAAAAAACAGACCCTGTCTAAGCAACAACAATGCTACGAACTAAACATGGAGAAGCAGTGTTTAGTTTTTATGCTCCACATATCTGGAACAAACTCCCAGAAAACTGCAGGTCTGCTGAGACTCTCAGCTCTTTGAAATCAAAACTGAAGACTTTTCCGTTCACCGCTGCCTTTAATTAAATCACATAATTATTAATCTCTCACACTGCTCTGTAACCTTTATTCTTGTATTTTATATATCTTGTCTTATCAGCTTGTTTTTTTTATTCTTTATTTTCCATTAATTTAAATGACTGTTTTAACTGTTTTTAAAATGACTGTCTTTAACTGTTTTTAACATGTTCTTTAATATTTTGTGTAAGGCACTTTGAATTGCCTTGTGCCAAAATGCGCTATATAAATACACTTGCCTTACCTTGCCTTATCTAAGAGCACAATGTCTGTTATGATAAAGTAATTGGATCAATATCCACTTTCATATGATTAATAGTATATATAATAAATACATACATATAATAAATTGCACATGGCAGGTGGTATCAGTGAAGGGGTACTTGATCTGCAGGGGTACATCTGACAGAAAACCACTTCTATACTACTGAGGCTATAAAACATGGAGTATCAATCAATGACTGTGACATACTGTAACTGTGGGTAGACAATGGCCCTTGAAGACTCTTTACCCTATGTGTGTAGTTATCTATAAATATATTCCTCAGTCAAATCTCCATTGTTGGCTTGCTGTTCTCCGAGAGTACATGCATCCACATCTTTGAAGTTTGAACCCTCCGACTCGCCTCCACCACAGAGCCCAGACACCAGTGGGGCTGCAGTCCATTATTCATCCCTAATTGCCTTTTTCCATAACTAGGAAGAAGCTGCGTTGGCTCACATGTTTGAGAGAACTCATGCAATATTTCTCCTCCCCCACGTGGCTCTGATTGATTTTTAATCATGCCATTGCTTGAGTGCAGGCAGTGCCCTGGGTAACTTTGTCAGACAACTACAGGAGCACAGTAGGTGTGCATGTACAAGGCAATGAAGACATAACAATATTAATTCAAAAACAGTAGTTGGCCTCTGTGCATGTTATCTTTTCCTTCCAGCTCCTAATTTGCCTTCTGAAGTGCAAAAGGACTGCACAGCCATTATTATATAAGAGCACATACATCTATTGCTTTTGGTGACTTTTCTGCTGTATATAAACAACATACTGTGTGCACTGATTGTGAAGTAGAAAACATTTAAAGCATCAAATCACAGACTGTAACAAAGGCAATTTGGAAGTTTGAAGTAATGATTCTTGACTAACAACATCAGGGATGCCATTAAAATAATCACTTTTCAGGGAAATAATTTACAGTAGCTGCTGCAAATCAATGAATGAGGGTGAGTCAGTTTATAAAGTACACATCAGTGTTATGTTTGCAATGTTGTAGACATTAGATAAAATTCATAAAAGGCGTTCACAAGAAATGCAGATGAGTCATCCGACATTCCATCTCCGGGGGGGGAAAAAAAGGTACTGAAAATTCACATTGTTCAGTTTTTTTTTCTCCCACCATAACAATCTGGCACAGCACGCTGTGTGCAAGCAAGGAAATCAGATAAACACCATTAATGAATTTGCGGGGATGGCGAGTTGCATTCACAGTGTTTGAACAAAGTAATATCTGTCTTCAATAGTGTGTACAGTTCTAATCTCATATTCCCAGCTAATAACCAGACTTCTCTTATTCTGTCAATTATCTTTCAATAAACGGCTCTTGCTGGAATGCACAGTACAGGTACATTGTGTAGGACTATGGCACAGAATAAGTTATTGGATAAGGTGTCGCTAAAGGGATTCACCATCAATTGTAAGTGTTGGAGTGCACATGAAGCTGACACAAAATTGCTGTAACTGCTATCCACAACAGGTCACTCTACCAATTTTCACACTATTTTGATGCCGTAAATACCATCTTTACCATACTAAGGGTAGTCATTGGCAAATACGGGGAAATGCCTGAGAGCTGTCGGATAAAGCAAATCCTATAGATTCAGATAAAAGACTTAAGCCTATACAAAATATATCTTTTTATTTGTTCTTATGGCAAAGCCCAGCATTTCCCAAATTGATTTAATGTTAAATGGCGAGGCTCTTTTCTATATTTCCAGCTCAATTATCTGGTTTGAATGTCACTACTTTCACTGTCTCATTTGACATAGGAAATTGATTTCACAGAGCCTGAAGATCTCCAGCTGCAGTCTCAAAGCTTACACTTTATGGACTTGAGCAGCTTAGGAAGGATACATTAAAATGGGGGTCTATAATCCATTTTCTTCTTGGATTTCTAATTAATGGTTCAGGGCAAGGATTTCACTGTTCTTATAAAAAAATTTCACTCACTGTTCATTCTTTTGGTGAAAGCAATTGTCAATTTAAAGGAAAAAAGAAATATCACAAGGAGGATTAAGAAAAAATGAATGTTGATCTCTGAGTAACACTTCAAAGAAATCGACTTTCTCAAGTACTCACCCAGCAAACAACTAGCAATTGACTGAAGGAACTGAACAGTGCTCTAAAGTTAAAGATTATACCTGAGGCTTAAATTACCACTTTGAACAGAAAGGTCTCAGCTCTTACTTGGATGTAATCGGGTTTCATTAATCATTCTTACCTGTAAATGAGGACTTCATCCTCAGAACAATTGTACTGAAGCTGATACATTTTGACCTTTGGGGTTGATTTGCTCACAGTCCACTTGACCAGAGCAGAGACGGCAGTCACTTCTGATACAGACACCACCTTCTCCGGTAGAGGTTTAGGCTCCCCTTTACTGATTTTAGTAGAGCTTGTTATGTCTGAAAGCCCAGACTTGGACTGTGTGGTACGGTTTGTACCATTACTCAGATGGGGGAGTTGAATGATTGACAGTTCAATGGATGCCGTAGATTCCCCAGCAGCATTGGCAGCTATGCAAGTAAAGATGCCGTAATCCTTGGATGTGGTGATTGTGATGTCCAGGGTGCCATTTTCATATACCGTTGCTCGGGAGGAGTTGCTGATCAAACGGTCATCAGGAGCAACCCAATGCACGGTTGGCATCGGATCCCCAACTGCTTTGCAGCGCAGGCTAGCCGTTTGGCCTTCCAGCACTAGTAACTTGTGTGTATGTTGTGTAATCAGAGGGGGCTCGCAAACAAACTCTTCCTCACGAACAGACCAAAAGTAGCGCCCCTTTAGACTAGTAGGAGAAGCGCATGTTTCCATATCATCCTCCCGCTCCAGCCTTCGAAGCCAAAGCACTTCACAGTTGCAGTGCAATGGATTTCCACCAAAGCTTAGAGACAGTGGAGGTGCATATGGAGTGCTCATCACTACATTGCTCTGGGAGCGTGCAAAGATGGGGTCTGGAGGGAGCTTCTGGAGACGGTTGGAGGTGAGGTCCAAGCGGGCCAGTTTATCCAGATCTGTAAAAGTCCCCTCATCAATGAAGGCGATGAGGTTATGATCCAGACTCATCTGATGGATGTTGACCATCTTGCGAATGGCTTCCCAAGGCACACTGCGCAAGTTGTTATACGACAAATCCAGATCCTCCAGTGTCACTAACAAGTCGTCAAAGGCCGTGTTGGAGATCCGACTCAGCTGATTGTTGTTGAGGATCAGGTGCTGCAGATTGACCAGACCTCGGAGGTCATCCGGTCCCAGCTCAGTCAACCGGTTGCTGTCGAGGTGCAGGGATCTCAGGGTCTCCAGGTCGATGAAAGAGAAAGGCTGGATGGCGCTGATGGTGTTGCGGGACAAGGTGAGATCAACCAGACCTGACATGTTGGCAAAGTCCTGTGTGGTGACCTTGAGGATGAAGTTGCCGCCCAGCCGGAGCTCCACAGTTCGCCGGTCGATGTCCAGTGGGACAAAGAGCAGGCCTTTGGAGGGGCACAGAGTCCCCAGAGAC
This sequence comes from Heterobranchus longifilis, assembly GCA_028570985.1. NCBI lineage: Eukaryota > Metazoa > Chordata > Actinopteri > Siluriformes > Clariidae > Heterobranchus > Heterobranchus longifilis. The sequence continues at coordinate 9,348 of JAOVVB010021778.1, read as the reverse complement.
TCAGAGAGGTTCTGGCAGACACAGTATTTGGGACATGCATGGACCATCGTAACTGCGGTTCCCAGAAGCAGGAGACTGATGACCACTTTGTCCATGTTAGTTCATGCAAAGGGGACCTGCAAAAACAAAAGAAAACAAGGTTTTAGGAGAGTCTACAAGATAAAGTGGTACATAGCCATCTTCAACGTAACACCAAACAAACATGGTTGGGTCCATAACCCAAGGGATCCTACAAATGTAACAATTGTAACCACTGCAGAAATGGAATACAGGCCAAGACATTTATGGATTTTACATCCCAGAAGGAGTTCGCCATTAATCATTCCATTAGTCTCGCATAGCCAGACCCAGATCTCCACAGCGCTGTGTCCACGCTGGGGGAAGGTCAGGATTCAATGCACTTTCACTTCTGGATAGTGAAAAAACTCACTGGCTAGTTTGTATTTCCTTATACCAATCACAAACCACGCCCCGACGGTGCATCTGCAAAATAGTGTCGGGAGGGAACCCGTTTCAGTGTAACATCTCCATGAAAATGATTATTTGTAGATCTTTACAAACATTCACTGAAAGAACAGAGCAGGCCTGCCTTATTGCACAATCCAAATCTTAAAAACTTTCAGCGTGTAGGTTGATAACTTGGAGGTTGTTGTTGTTGCTAAGGGACTTTAAGAATGGGAACACAGACTTCCTCTTTCCAGGCCGGGCAGATTTCCCGGAGGCTTTATCCAGGCACTGTTTTCCGGTAAGCCAGACTACTATTTCATTAACAGTAAAACATCCTTTGTGATCTACAGGCTAGAATGTCCCAGTTGCAAAGTGTTTTATATTGGAAGAACAAAAAGACATTTGCTGGGCAGGCTGGCAGAATGCAAATATGCCATTCGCACAGGAATGTTAAGTATCCATGGCAAGACACTATCTGGCCTTCCATAACAGTAACCCATCTAAATTATAAGCCTTTGGCATTGACCACATCCCATCTTCCATGCAAAAAGATGACAAAGGAAACTTAACCAATGGGAAGGCTTTTGTATTGACAAATTACAGGCTACTAAACACCCAGGCCTAAATGAGGAACTAGATTTTACTGCTTTTATGTAAACATTTGTTTTTGTAAACATCTATTTTATGCTTTAATGAATATTGATGCCAAAATGCATTGAAGTTTGTTTTCATGTCATTACAATAAAGGGATTTTAATAGTTTAAAAGAAAGTGCCTTGGAGTTTTCTTGTGATTTTTGCACATATATCCTTATCCAAAGTGCACCTCAAACAAACATTTTTAGCATCCGTTGGAATTTGAGATAATGATCAGCTGAGATACACTTTACATGCAGACAGACAATATTTGGTTGCGTCGAGCTGCATCATGATTTTAGTATCATTACTCATCCCTCAACGACAAAACACAGTGTGTGTGTGTGTGTGTGTGTGTGTGTGTGTGTGTGTGTGCGTGTGTGTGCGCACCTGCATGCGTGTGTGTGTGTGTGTGTGTATGTGTGTGTGTGTGTGTGCGTGCGTGCGTGCCCGTATGTGGTAGACCCTATTAACACAGGTCAGATAAAATTCCACCATGGTCCTTGGACTATGCAGGCAAAAATTGCTCACTTGATGAGCTGGTCTGATTATCATCCGTGAGGATTTCCACATTAATATTCCCCATTATAACACTCATATGCATGTATTTTGCAATGCAAAGAAGGTGTGAGAAATCACATGAGGATTCTCTGAATGAATCCCGGGATTAAACAGCTCAGAAGCTATTTTTAATGACGCACATGCTTTATAAGCTGTCATTACAGATATGCTGTTATGCATGCAGTGGAAACTAGATCAAGTGGGGCACATGCATGTATATGCAGTAAGCAATGGATGAGTTCTTCATTGGAATGATGCATCATATTGGCAATGTAAATGTGAAAAAGGTGTAGGATTAACGTTCTGATCAGTATGTTTACTGACAGTGTCTTCCTCTTTCTGCATCTCCGTGTATGTCTTTATCTTTTTGTCTTATTTGTTCCCTTTCCATCATGTCTGTACTGTTTTGGCTAAAGATAACGTCGTTTGGAAAAAAAAAAAAAAAATTCCACATGCTGCAGGTGTTAGACTCGTCAGACTTGGCTGACAGAATCAGCACGCCTCTATGAACGTCTTAACAGAACCTCACACCTGGCTGACTCCGCCGAATTGATGGCCACACTTGGCTTCATCCAACGAGCTTTTAATTCCCCCAGACATTTGTATCATTAATTCCTAATACACTCATAACCTAAAAATCAATTTCTTTTTTTTTTTTTTTCTTTTTACACTAGCAACATTTATTAATGGAAAACTCTGCCTTCTAGTCTGCCTGGTTCTCACTAGAACCACGGGGAGGCATGGTTGTAGTGTTTTTTTATGTTAACTACATGTTTATTCATTATTATTCATAAGTGTGTGAGATCCTGGTCGCAGCATGAGGACTCCTTATCTTCAACTACCTTGTAACACCCCTTCATGTGTACACTCCACTTCTCAATCACTCATAATTACATGAGGAAATATGTATAAATAACCCCTCTCCTTCTTGATACAAGTTTGTAATTATATCATGAAGTGCCACTGCATCTAGACTGTGTGTTACACAGAGATAATTAGAATGAATGGCAGGCAGGCAGGAAAAAAAGAAAGCGACTCATGGAGACTCTACAATAATCATTAAAACTGAAGAAATTAATAAATAACAGTGGAGGAATTGACATTTTTTACAAACAGTACGTTCATAAAATGAGCCATATTTACGATGCAACCAAATGCTATAGACATTTGACAGTACTCTAGCCTATTTATTGTTTTAATACCATAGAAATGCCATACAGAGTTATCATAAGGGCTCAGCCAAATGCAAAACTAAAAGGGAAGCCATGTAAAAAGGAACATGTGACAAATACGTTCGGGATGCACCAATACCACTTACATTTGGGTAGTTGTTGATGCCGAGTACTGATGCGAGTACTAGGGTTGGATATTGTTTGTGTGTTTTTTTGGCACCGGTGGCCGGTGACTCATTTCACCAGTCAATTGTGAACAAACTGATGGCAGAAGGTCACTGTACAACAACATTTCCGAGCTGCACTTGAAAAGCACCATGAAATGCCGACACACTGCTTTATCGTCTGTTGTTTGTTTACAAAACTCACGGGCAAGGCATGTTTTCCATACCGACACAGTGACTTTAGGATTTTACAGTTCTGTTCTTTCTCCGTCATCTTCAACTTCAGCAGTGGCCATGGTGTCTCAATACTATGCTAGTGGTGGTAAGCTAACTGTTAGCTGTGTCTTTAGCTGCTGACTATTGCTTGTTCCGATGTTGTTTAGTTTTAAGCTTTTTAACTATGTTTAATCTAGCTATTAGCTAATGGTAGGCCAACGTTACCTGCTGCCAAGTGTACCCAACCCTAGTTTGCGGTCTGCTCTACTTTTGTCATCGTTTATCTTACAATATCCCCACACTGCCCGCATTGCTACCGCCTACCCGAGTACATGAGCACAGTATCGGACCTATCAGTATCGGTGCATCCCTAAAATATGTATGTAAGTAAGCAAACAAGTCATACAACAGGTACTTTGTGGCAGTAGATTTACCCAAGGAGTTATTTGGCCAAACTTAGCTCTTCCAACCTTAAAGCAACACTCTCTAACTTTTTGCTAAACAGCAGTCAATGTGGGCCACACACAATAATTACAAGATAAATGTCCTTAAACGTAGTGTAATGGCGCAATCACACAGTACCATCATCGGTACATCATGATTTCACGACACAGCGTTGCACAAATTTCTCAAATGACATAAATGACATGAATTTGGCATGTTTGCGTTGCATCATTAGCGTCGCCCATGGCAAATATGCACCTATTCACGTCTTGCATCGACTTCGTATGTAACAACAAAACACTTGCAATGCGGCCGTGAACATGCCATAACAGTAGCAGAAGTAAAATGGAATGATAAGTAGCAAACTGGCTCAAGTTAATCAAATTTAAGTTAGTCAAATTGCTGTAAAGTTGCAGCTGGTACCAAAAATTCCCTCCATCTGCAGAACACTATTATCCTGTCACTGCAGAAAAATAAGAATGTAAATCTCTTCCCTTAGGTAATTACAATTTAGACCAAAATAGTGCACAGGTAAATGGCATATACACATTTTTTGGCAAAAAAAATGATTTTTTGACAGAAAAAAATGCAAATTGCCATTTTCCATTCATACCACAAATATAACTTTTCTCTCAGCTGTCACATGTTTGTGAGCAGCCCATTATATTAAAATGCAATCAGCACTGCAGAAAACTGTGTGAAAAATTGTTTATCTTACCCAAATAATTGCAGACTTGATGCATACTGTTCTGACCCTCTCAGCACTCTGGAGCTAATCCCTGCAAGGCCTCATGGTGAGAGCTGTCAGTGATGACAGACAGTTTCTCTCATGGACTCATTTTAATAGACAGCATCTAGAAACAGCCACTGAAAAGCCCTGCAAACCCACAGAAGCTGCCTTTTTTCATATTCTTTTGATCTTCATTCCCCCTGAAAAAGGAACAATTGTGGTGGGTAAGCATTTTCAAAAACTGGGGGAAATATCCACATAGTGCTGGCTGGATGCAGTTGAAGAGTTCACTATGACTTCTAATCTCGCAACAGTTTCCCAATAAAGCGTGTGTCATGTGTGGGAGTGTTGTTGTTGCTGGGCGGAGAAAGCCAGGCTGGGGAGAGGCAGATGTGACCTTTAACGATAGAAGTGGTTCAGTCACAAAGACACGAGAACCATGGATGATGTTTTAAGGTCCACAGTCATTTACTCATGGCCTTTACCAAGCCTGAAACACCACCTACAATTCAATCCAAAGATGCTGCTGAAATACCAACAAGCACACATTCTATACAGTGCCACAGATTGGTGATGGCATATAGAACTGTGAAATTCATTATTAACCTATTTGAATGGTTATGGCCCTCTAGCTTCTTCAATTATTGTGCCTGCCTCCATCTCTCTCCTCTGTGGAAAATACATACATCATTTCATGTGTGGCATTTAATGCATAAGTAGGCACTATTACCTATCCACATCCACAAAGAGAGACCAAACAAAAGTAAAAACATTAATGAATGGATTGAACTGTGTTTAAGTGCTCTAATGTAAGCTGCAAATGTTAGCATTTCCATCTACTACCTACTCTATAACACCAACATAGTGTAATTTTTTAAGGCTGGGGGGCATGTCATTAGCTAAGGTTGTATTATTTTGTGGGGTTACAGCTAATTCCGTGCATGACTGGAATTTGTCTGTCATTTGCGTGGGAGCCGGTCCCTGAAATACGAGTTTAGGTTAGCACCTCTATCCTGCTCTTTATTGGATATAGGGAAGTTTACAGCCCAGTAGGGCTGAACAGTTAAACTAAATGTTATCAAAATCACAATAAGGCCTACTGCAATTTTGAAATCACAGGAGGTGCAATCAGTGCATCTTTATTGACAGACTCAAGGTCCATTAGGAACACATAAAGCACAGACAAGGTACAATACAAACAATATAAACATGGCCACTTTTTATAAAAGCCACACCAATGACTCCACAGGGGTGACTGGTATTATATAACACTAAAGCTCGGATTGGACAGTAACACAATAATAGCGCTCTGAGAGTCATTCACTCGACAAATAAACGTGTACATCAGGTTCCTCAATAGAGCCTGGAGAGCTGACCCCTACATTACAAGTCACTTTCACTACACCACCAACATTTTTAAAGTCATTGTAGGCAACCTGCAGTTTATGCATGCTTGCCTTTTTAAACTTGGCCCATAAGGGTGGTGGTGTTCCACCAAAACCAGTTCCCTCCCGGGGACGCAGACACACCGTCGGGGCGTGACGCCACCCAGGACGATTGTGATTGGTTTAAAGAAATACAAACAGGCCAGAGAGTTTTTTTCACTATCCAAGAGTGAAAGCACATTCAATCCAAACTTTCCCCCAGTGCGGACACAGAGCTGTGGAGATAAGTCTGGCTACACGAGACTACTTCTGTCTGAACTCAGAGAGCCATTGTTCAAAACAATACTAAGAATTTTGATGGTACAATGGAACAATAGGAAGCTTGGCGGAGGTGACTCTCTGTGGCAAAAGTCAATTAAGCGATGAAGATCTCAGCAGAAGCATCTATCATGAAATATTCATTTGCATTTGAAGAAAGTACAAAGACTGCTATTGTTTGTACACAAATTGTTATTTTTTTTTCCAACAAATGATTTCACTTATTTTCTGCATTAACTACATGCTGTTGTTTAGAATTTTTACCACACAGTACACCTCGAACAAAATGCAAATGAACAAACTCAGCTTGTACTAAAATGTGTTTTTCCTCAACTTTGACAGCAACTTTGTTTATATGCATTCATTGCTTAAGGGTTTTGTACATCATTGTGTAGAGTGTGTATAATAGGCATCCAGTGCAGACTGCAAATTGTTACATTACTTCTGCTTTCATGCACTCTCAAAATGAAATGTGCTGTTGTTGCTTTTGTGAATATAAAAGGACATCACTTCATCAGCAGAACGGGGATTTTTCCCCAGAGAAAGAAAAAGTACCTCATTGGGTGTCAGCACAGCAAATATAAAAGCTTTTAAGAATTGGCCATTGGTTGAATCATTTGAGCTATCAGTGGTGCTGGCATCAATCAAATGGCAATACAGAAAAGAGTAAACATATATTTAATTAATTGTACACATCTATAGCTTATTTCTTTAAAGTACTACAAAATGGAAATTCAAGCTTTGTTTCCCCTCCTTTCCAAATGCAGATACGGCATCTTTTCAATGAGGATAAAAGTGATTTGATTCTTGATTCTGGATCAGAGTCTAGAGGTCACATCTTTTCTTAATAGATTTTGAAGTCACCATATGAGATTCATAATAGAATGTCTGATCTATTTAATATGTACTGTGTTGTACTGCAAATGCCATACATTGGAATTAACCGTCCATATCCATATACATATCTATTGTTGAGCATAAATGAGCCTTCAGAATAACAACAAGGCATGCACAATGTCACTCAACATTGTAGGCATTGCTAGAGTTCCTGACATTAGTTTCACATGGCAGAGTCCACATGCTGTTTGTACACATTTTATTCTCACATAATTATGTTCACATGGAGAAACTTGAGAGTACACTGATCATTTTTTCTTTGTCCATTTCCTGAAAGGGAGCATGTATTTATGGAACTGATTTCCTGTCAGTAGGAAAAGAGCAGACACATGTTATTGATTGTTGATGGACATTGATTGACTATTGAATCAGGTCAGCTGCTGGAACAGATTTCAAATGGACTTCTAGTGAGTCTGAACCAGTGAAGAATACCCAACAGTATGACACTTGGCAAGTTGCACAGTACTTTCTGGAGATCTATGTCTAAGGACTTTTATATTCTTTGAAGACTGGTTTATGTACATTTCACTTTAAAGGAATAGTTTAACATTTGGGAAATACTCTTAATCTTGTAGTTAATAATTACTTAATTTTGAGGATCTAACGGCAGGTTCACACTGGATGCGGAAGCGCCGCAAAGCGCCGAGAACAGCTGCCCGCTTCCTTTCGGCGCCCATGTTAACCAATTGGGCTGTTCACACAGGATGCACACTAGGGTTGGGCGATATGTTACAATTTTCCAACCAGCCACTGTCAGCCCAGCAACCGGCGCCGCTGCAAGTCTATTTTTTGTGCGTTTGTGAAGTGTTTCTGTAGAGACAGCTCTTTACATCACACAAATATCCATCTGTATATGTGTTTTGAACTTATTAACCATATAGTGATTGATTATCAGTCTGCGAGTGTGAGTCTGTCACTCTCATTCTCCTCCGTCCTGCGCGCTACAGCGGAGAAATAAATTCAATGAATGATAGAAACACTGCATGTTGATTTCTTCTCATGGAGACAACATGAAAACCCCTCTCTCTTACCCGCTGCTGGGCCACTGCTCTCTCTCGCTGCTGCTGCGCCGATCAGCTGCTCACAGGCAGGCACAGAGGCTCGGCAGAGGAGCGGCTTTCAGGCAGATCATTAAATGATAACTATGATAAAATGATAACTATCGTCCCAATAAAGAGCAACCGGCGATGTACTCAGCCACCGTCGATATTCGATATATTCATCTAATCGCCCAACCCTAATGCACACATGATCTGTAACAATAGTTTCGGCGTGTGGTCTATTTTCTCCAGGTGCTGCAAGCAAATCAAAAATGAACCGAGAGGTTCCAGACTAATACGCATTTGTGAATTAGTCTGGTGATGCCAGGCTCGTTTTTCAATAGTTTTAGTTGCCAAAGCTTAACTATAGAGGTGGCAGATTAAAAAATACTCAAATGAATCCTTTTGTACTGTCCTATTTCATCATGCAGGTATGAGGATGTATTGGAACATACCATGAGTAAGAGAAAAATATACAGACTAAGACATGCAGGCATGGCAGAGAGATAGTGAGAGTTTGTCAAAAACAAGGTGTGTTTTGTTCGAGTAGGAGTTTGTCGTACAAGGTTAACCTTCACATGGACATGACTGCACAGCTGTGTTGCCATCTGTTAGAGTACTATCCTGTAGGCCCTGGGGGGGGGGGGCGGTCATTCTGATGGCTTCTTCTTCCCTCGGAACTAACAAACCTTATATCCATCAGTCCAAGCATTAATGCGAGACACTACAGGAAAAAAACATGAGCAATTTTGGGCTATTTTGCTTTTGCAATGTTGTCTTCTTTCAAAAATAGTAAAAACATCCAAAACACACATCTAGGTGTTTATTTTACTACACTTTGTCTATTTGTGTGTAGATTTCTCCTAAATTCACCAAGTTAGCATTAGATAATGCCTCATTGTAGGGCTGTAATGGTAAACAGAAGCCACGGTTCGGTACGTACCTCGGTTTTGGGGTCACGGTTCGGTACGAGTACGGTACAACAGGAAAAAAGCAACAAAAATCCCAAATGCATAAGGGTAGGTTTCTTTTAATTTATTTTGAACAGACAGTAGTGCAAGTTGTACTCAGTTCCACAGTTTTTTTCTGCCTGGCTCCAGTGATTGGCATATCAGAGTGATGTCTTCTCACCGTGTCCTAACAGCACACGAGCGTCAGACTGTGGCGTCGCATCGTGCAACATCGGACGCTCAGTGTCCACACTGAATCCGTTAAATATTCCCTTCTGTTGCCATGTAAACAAACCACGTACCTGTCAGCTGTGCGCTCGAGATCAGACTGCAGAGGTAACCACTCAAGTAAAAGATGGGTGAGTACTGATCTTCCTACGTTTGTGCTTT
>JAOVVB010021769.1:0-16094 GCA_028570985.1 Heterobranchus longifilis | reverse complement strand
ATCTGATCTCAGCCTTTTTGTCACTGTATTTGAGAGAATTTTTCTAACAATCGCTTTATCCAGTTTTTTATTATCCATCCATGGGAAACACTGACCAATCAGAGGAGGCTTTTTCAGGAGGGATACTTAAAGAGACAGGCGCTAAAACGGAGCGTTTCAGACAGAGGGCGAATACAGGTATATTCAGACAGACGGTATGAGAAAAATAAAGTGTTTTTTGAACATTAAAGCATGCAAATATGAATATAGAAATGCAAAAGTATGAACTTGAAAATGAGCAGAATATGTCCTCTTTAATGGTTTGTCTCTTGTATTTCCTTTTCCATTAACAAAATAAATGGCAGATTTAAAAGATGACACTGTTTACTTTATTGATTGATTTCATTTTACTATCAATGGCACATTCTCAAAGGGAGGGATAAATATACACACACACACACACACACACACACACACACACACACATCTGATATCCATTCTGGAGACTTATCAGTAGCAAAGAAGTTTACAGCCCTCAAACACATTCACATTTTCATCTTTTTCCATCCTCAGCAGAACTAAAATGGGATGAACCCACTGCCATCCATTACTTTGGTCATTTCAGTGCATTGTGTCATCACTGGCTCACTCATCACATCAGCTACACCTGGTAATCAAAAGAGCACTCACCCTGAGACAGATATACAGTATTGCATTTTGTGATGTTGCATGATTACACACACTACCCCGCCCCTTTTGAATTGGCTTTGAAGTAAGGCAACAGTCTTGATGGAATATACTGTAAATGTGTGTTTTTCGTGAAAATATAATATTCATAAGAGGAAAACACATGGGTGGATGGACAGAATATGGATTGGTTGGATGGTATGTCAGCGTGGGATGTGTCTGGTGTGTCTCTGTGAGCCGTGTCAGCCGCGGGGCACCGCCTCGATCGATAAGACCAAGCTTAGGTCTTCTTGAAGACCTGCTTGGAAACAACTCCCGCAGCTCTCAGCTCCTGCAGAGAACAAAAAGACAATTTAAAGTTTTTTTTAGATTTACGTATTTTTAGATTTAGAGCAGCAAGAGGATGAGAGGATGACAGATCCTAAGCCTGACTGTCTTCCCTAAATCATACAATCACAGACACAAATTTGTCTTAGCAACAGTAACTTTGGGTGGGAGGGGGTAAGAGTGGGTCAGTTATTAGTAAAGGATGCATGGAGACATTGGTTGTGCAGTATTTTGAATACTTTAGGGTACTCTAAAGCTTTTTGGTCTGAGATACGCAGCCCACAGCCCGGTCAGATGAACTCACAATGTATGCTCCAAATGTATAACACCATGCATTATATAAAAGTGGATTGATTTGTCAATATTTAGGTTGGTTTGGACAGCAATCGTACTACGACCTGGAGTGAAGCTGCATGTTTCAACCGTTTATGCATTATTTTTAGTAAACTATTTCAACTGTTTATGCATTATTTTTAGTAAACTATTTCAACTGTTTATCCATTATTTTTAGTAAACTATTTCAACCGTTTATCCATTATTTTTAGTAAACTATTCAACCGTTTATCCATTATTTTTAGTAAACTATTCAACCATTTATCCATTATTTTTAATAAACTATTCAACCGTTTATCCATTATTTTTAGTAAACTATTCAACCGTTTATCCATTATTTTTTAGTAAACTATTCAACCGTTTATCCATTATTTGTAATAAACTATTCAACCATTTATCCATTATTTTTAATAAACTATTCAACCGTTTATCCATTATTTTTTAGTAAACTATTCAACCATTTATCCATTATTTTTAGCTACCTGTTTAAACGTCTGTGCTTGCTTGCTAACTAGTCTTCACACACTCTTCTCTTACATAACTGCAACATGTAGTGTTCAGGTGTAACAGCTGATATTCCTGAAATTAAATCATAATATATATATTTTCAAATGAGTTGAGCCACAAAAGTACCTCTGGCTGGGAGTCACTGCTCTGAAGGACACTAACAGTTTTCTAGTACAACTTCTACCAATGCAAAGTATTTTCTTCCACCAGAGGCCACTGTTGCTCCACAAGGAAACTATCTTCCATCTTCTATCTTCTTGGGAACTTCCAACTAATAACTAATTTCATGGCCACTGATTGAAAACATCTGCTGGCATCACTTAAACCAAATAATTTGGCAGATTATTTTTGTTTAGCTCTGATAGCAGTAATCACACAGAGGGAAATCTGATAATGCTGAGCTAATGAAAATGGTAATGTGATAGTCAATCCTTTAAAGTCTTTGCAGATGTTAATGGATTCATTACAGGCCACATTATGAATTTCACAGAGTGAAACAAAGTTATTGAAGTTCTTCAGACATTAGATTGGAAAAGTCAAGATAATAACATGACAGAGGCTGATGCTGATATGTGTTGGATCACTGGTCTCAGTTAAATGCATGTTTTTTTCCCCCTTAAAGGTCCCATATTATGCTCATTTTCAGGTTCATATTTGTAAAAAATAACAAAACAAAAACCCCACAATATTTTCTCATGAATATACCTGTATTCACTCTTGCACTCTATGCACTCTTGATATCTCTGTCCTGTCATTGCAGCCTGGGAATGACTGTAACAGCACTGTACTTTCTACATATATATTGTATAGTATAGTTGTGACATCACAACCTCACAGAAGTCCTGCCGGCTTGTTTAAAGGCACAGTTTCTGAATACGTGCTGTGTGTATTTCTCCATGGATTGAGCGTTTTGATACTTTCACAGTATTTTTATAGGACCTTGACCTGCTTTATAATAAAAAATTAAAAAAGACATGGAAATCTCATTTTTACAATATGGGACTTTTAAAACGGTACCTTTAGCGGTAGTTTCTCATGCAGAATTAATATGATTTACATGAGTTTCATCCGCATGCACCTCACACAATATAATGTTTCTACTGTTGGAGCTAGTGGGCCAATTCATGAGTCACACAAAAGAAAAATATGCACCGCACATACAGTGCTGAGAGGCATTTTGGATTTGGATTATAGTGTCCAAATTGCATACATTAATATTCATGGCGGGAGCTGATGTTTTCTTACCAGATGAAGCTCATCTCCGTCCACCCAGTGGGTCCAGCCTCTTCCTTCAATCTCTCCCTTCTGCACACACACCAGCCTGTCTCCCTCCCAGGTGATGGTGGTCTGCATGAGGTCAAAGGTCAGGGAGAAAATTGGACTTATAATACATGATGCACCATTGTTCCAAATCTAACAACGTGGATGCACGAGCATATAGATTTAAACGTGCATATGCTGAGTGAGAGACTCAGTCTTTCTTGTTAAAAAATAATTATTGCGATAAAATCTGCACATACAGACGCACGTGACCCTTTTTTCTCTCAGTCACCCTCCAAACAGCTTATAGCTTATCTATAATCAGCCTATCAGCATACAAAAAAGCTTTTTCAAGGGGGACCACAGATAATCTTTGATCCTATTCAGTATTCAGGGACACAATCTGATTAAAAGAATGTGAGTCTTAACTTATTTCTCTGCCTCTCCCACTTCTTTTTTTCTGCACCAGTCTTCATTACATCAATTCATTGACACGAGTGTGAAAAGTTTGAGGAAAGTTGTGAAAGTAGGTGGAAAGTTTTGCATAAAATCTCAGCGCACCATATGCTCATTATACTCTGGAGGGGTGCCACAGAGAAAAGTTAATTTATGCACCGACTGGTTTTGCACCAATGGGAGATCGGGAACACATTTCTTAAAAGCAATGCATCATGTGTATATTCATTAAAACATATTAAGTCCCCTCTGGATACACTGGCTCCAAATACTCACCATGCATTTCCTGTCATCCACTCCAGACAGATCCTCCTCAAACTCTTTGCCCACATAGAAGTCCATGTTGTAGTTTTTGAAGGTGCTGAGGGTTTTGATGATTATGTGATCCCCATCGTGGGCGATGTCTTTGTCGGGCTTCAACAAGGTGGCGATTTTCCTGATGGCGACATTTACATCTGCAACGGGACGAAACAGGAGAAGCAGAGCATTTTAGTGGACTCAGACCATTTCAGTCATGTATGTACAGATATTTTTTTATTTTTTTTAATTTTTTTTTTAAATGTTAGCACTGTTTGTATGACATTTTTCAATCCAGCTTGTTTATTTTGAGGTGAATATTTGAAAAAAATGCCTGATATTGCTGACAATAACTATATTATAGATATTAAAGTACTCCTCCTCCATGTTTTAAAATATGTAAAAAAACAACCCTGCTATGATCAATATTGTTTCCCACAAGAAAAAAAAAAAAGAAGTTAAATCAGAAAAAAGGGGCTGGTAGCACATCTTCTCTCCTCCCTCATTAACAAATTCTGGAGCTGTCCTCAAGCCCCGCCCACCACCACTGCCATAGCTATGCTATGATTGGTTCCTTAGACATATGATGTCATAAAACCTGCCTGTCTGAATCCTGATTTTTGAGACTGTTGTTGGCACACTGCAGTTTGAAGGCAGAAAATCTCAGCCGTGGTGCTGACTGATTATTTCACTTGTAGCAAATAAAAAACACCATATAGACAAAACCTTGATTTTCACCGGAGTGGCTCTTTAAATAGCACAACAAATCTGCTTTTCTGTCATTATTCTACTGAAAATACAAGGACAGTTACAATCTTGCTCTACCACAGTCAAAATATTAGAATTTCTATGAATATTAGAGGATTATTTACAGGTTTATTACGACAACTTTGCTATTAAGAGCTCTAAATTTGCTCCCATGCCTTTACATTTACATTTATCCCCCTGCTGCAAACTCACCAAGAGCCTTCAGGTACTCCTCGAAGTTATCACTGGAAATCATTTTCCAATATCCGTTCAAATCGACTGGCATGTTGGCTGCTGCTCTGCTGCTTTTCTTTACTCCCTGTGAAATGATGAAGAGGGTCCGCTGTGGACGGCTACTTGTGCCCGAGTGCAGAACCTGCTTTCAAAAGCCCCAATTTGAACCAAATTCACTTTAATCCGATTACCTCCCACTTCCTCCCACGTAACCGCTCAATCCTCCCCGCGCTTTCTCTACATATTGTATGCTGGGAAACATGCGGCATGCATACATAATGTAGAATATCTTTCTGCTCCGCCTATGTGGGATTAGGATTTAAAAAAAAAAAAACACCTCCTTTATTAATTGACACAGGCGCACTTATATGGAGTTCCACGTGTGCCAGATTTGTCCTGCTTCTGTTGCGTAAGATGAGGCCGTTTTAATCATGTTATGATCATGCAATCAGCCTAATGGAGTGAAATCACACAAAGATCTATCAAACACACACAGATCAGCTTGTGAATGGAGCACACAGTGGGGATAATATGCACGGCACAAAAGCAGAATCACCTGAGCTTAAAATGATCCATCTGGAACAATTAAATGTACCACAATAGCACTGTCATATCTTTTGTTTCACTGAAATAACTCAATTAATTTGATAATCTCTCTTTTGGGCCAGCTGCAGCAAAAACCCGCTGTCTAAATCCTTTACTGACTGGGACACAGACAAAGACACACACAGAGACAGACACACACGCGCACACACACACCATCATTCAAAGGATGCCAGTCAGTATCAGTCACAGTGGCGCTTTCAGCCATTGGCCTCAGTGAGAAAACACCTCCTGTAGCTGAGCAACTGTCAGGATTACTTTAAATCCTTTGGTGGAAAAAAATACAGGCTCGCAGACACAGTGTGTGGATAATAATGGGCAAACTGAATAGATCCACAATGCATTGCTGTTGGGAGGCTGCTGCAGAGTAGAGACACACACAGTGATCTTCATATGAGAGGAAGTTTTCTGGCAACAATTACGCATACTTCCTGTTCTGAATAAGGACACACTATTTTCATTGATTTTGAAGTAACTAACTAAACACAAAAACAGCAGGAGTCACAACTTTACAAACACGATACACATCAACAAAACACCACCAGGCGGACATAATTACATACATGAGAGGACATTTAAAACAGGATCCAGTTTAGATTTCTACAATGGGGTGTTCTGGTAGCCTAGTGATTAAGATGCACAACATCTAGTCCGTTTTTAAGAGGAGAGTGGGGATAGGGGATGTTTAAGGGCAGATAGCAGGTCAACAGAGAAGTGGTGTAACATCATCTGAAAGCTGAGAACCTGAAGATTAATTTTTGATATGCAGCTCAGCACTGTGCATCAAGGTTTTCTAGTCATAAAGCTGTAATGCACATTGTGTTTTGGTGAGGTGCCTTGAAGGTTTAGACTTAGCGTGTATAAGGGCTTAGAACATTATGACCTTGACCATGCTCTGTTGCAGCAATTTTTGGAGTTGTTCCACAGATTTGGTGCATAATTCAACCACTCTTTTAACCACTTGATAAAAAATGGTCAAACATTTCCTCTAAAGGAAAGGAACAACATAAAAAAACGTAATGCTGTGATTTGGTATCACATTTTTTTTTGACATTTGGAGATTTCTGTAAGAATTGCATTTTTCGGCAATTGGATGTGAGCACTTCTGTTCTGGAAATTCAGCAACTCCCTTCTTGTATACGTATACAAAGCTATACATCCTCTGAATGTCCTACGTCTCTAGTTTGTGGTTATAAAGTTTCATGAGGTTGTGATTATCCTAGAGGTCACTACAGGTCATTTTATACAGTGAGGTCAAGTTTCAAAAATGGCCGCCCTACAATGAAATAGTTACTATGGAGTCTCATCTTTTTCTGCAATTCATGACTGTTTATGGACTCCAGTATGCAGAAATATTCAAACACACCATTTTAGAATAGGTGGAAATAACATATTTATACTGCATGAGAAAAACTGCAGGTTTTTGCCCCAAACTGCATGAGATTACATTTCTGTCGAGGAGAGAATCGTGGGTACCCATAGAACCCATTTTCATTCAGATATCTTGGCCATGCCAGTTTCTCTCGCAAAAATGTAGCCTGACTTTGTAGCATTATTTAGTCGACATGATAGCATAACATGGTTGGTACAGATGGATTCCCGATGGGGAAACATCTGTCAATATTGTTTATTGTTTATTTGGATCCCCATTAGTTGTTACCAAGGTAACAGCTACTCTTCCTGGGGTCCATAAATATAACGCACTCCACCACCACACCACGCCCTCAATAACAAACAAAAAGCTGTTGTATTGGATTGCATTACTTTGTATAAGTGTACCTAATGAAGTGGCTCCTGAGTGTACATATACACAAACACACATGGTGGTATTTTAAAGATTTTTAGATATAAGGCCAAAAAAACGAATACATAATTAAATAAAGTTTTCAGTATTTCTCCACCAGAATCACACAAACAGCATTTATACCATTGTGTCACTTTTTAAAAAACACAACAACTCCTAAACATCTTATTAGATATTTGCATCTTAATTATGTTTCACAAGCATTGTTTTTTTATGAAGTGATTTGTTTTTTTGGCAGTTTTTTTTTTAACTGTCTGTCTTCTGAAAATAAAATCAATTGTTTGTTCATATGAGTTTTAAAGGTCTTATTTTCTAATATATCTTAATGTCAGACACTGAATGCCTGTCTCTGTTTTAATGAAGGTTGGTAGACTGTGTAAACATCAAGGACAGAGAAAAAATGATAAGAAGTTCAAGTCTTTATCGTTTTATCTCTGACACAGTCTGATATGTTGTATTTTTATGAATATATTAGAATGCTGTCAATAAACAAAAACGCTAGTAGTGTCTTTTCTTTTTTGTGTCTCTACAAGGAAAAAAACAAAACACCAGTCAGACAAAAATACTTCAAATATACAGGATTTTATTTCCATTCATCCATGTGAAATGTGTAAAACTACAAAGGATGAAAACTTTTAGCAAACAACATTTGACACTGCGGCACAAAGATGAGGCTCAGTGTTTGCAACACTCCGTGTGCATGATGAAAAAAAGACACCACAGAACTGCGTAGATGCTTCCTACTGAAAACAAGTGATGCCTGGGAAACACATTTACGCCAACGTGTGTTTCTTTGCAGGTTGTGCAGACCTCTTAAACCCCTTAAAGATATATTTTGCTGATTTAAATCCAGCTCTGTGTCATCTTAGTGGGATCTAAATGAACAGTGTTTTGGCTTCCCTCCATGGTCGAAGCGCAAGGGATTCCCCAGAGATCTGCCGAGATCCCCCAGTGTGTGCTCATTGTACACGGCCGTCATCTGAAATCAGATCCGCGTTCCGTGCACCGCGACCACGGAGGGAAGCCAAACATTAAGATGACACAGATCTGGTTTAAAATCGGCAAAGCATCTCTTTAAATTAAAGGAATACTTTACCCGCCAAAATAATAATTTGTACATGAACTACTCACCCCGTTACCATGAATGCGTGAAGAAAATCACAACATTTTTGATGAATTGAAGAGAGGGCTGCTTTTAAACCAGCTCTGCATCATCTTAGTGTGAGCAGTGTGTGTAGATGAACTGTGTTTGGCTTCCCTCGGTGGCCACGGCGCTCCGAAAACCTGCAGAAGTCTACAGGATGACGACTCTGCAGAGATCTCTGTGCGCTGCGACCACGGAGGGAAGCCAGACGCAGTTCATCTCCTGCACACAGAGCTCACACTGCCACGACACAGAGCTCACACTGCCACGACACGGAGCTCACACTGCCACGACACAGAGCTCACACTGCCACGACACAGAGCTCACACTGCCATGACACAGAGCTGGATTTAAATGAGCAAAATATCTCTTTAACAACAGCAAAACTATATTAAAAAAAATGTTTACACCCTCGTCGTGCAGTATAATCCAAGTGTCATTTATCCAGTGGTATGCTCAGTACTTCCCAACATGCAACACTTCTGCATAAACAGTCTCACACTTGTGCAAGCATCTGACAAGTACATAGCAAGTGTGCGACTGTCAAGTGTTTTAAATAGTAAGGTGTTAGAGAAAATGCATGTGTTTTGCAAGTACTGAGCATACGACTGGATAAATGAGACTTGGATTAATTTTCTCAGTGTTTAGATTCTTTGTTCACGGTGGAGGCATGCGAGAAAAAGATTTCTTCACAAATTTAAAAGGTAATACGGGGTGAGTAATTGATACACAAATGATAATTTTGGGGATGCAAAGTATTCCTTTATCAGAGCTTCAGTCCCTGAAGAGAAGCCCCGGCTCTGTGAGTGACTTCACCCTTCTGTCCGCCCATCAGTCATCCAGACTCTCCACTTGTGCCTGTTTGGTGAGCGGCCTCAGCACCGTGTCCTTATTTCTCCTCTCGCTGTCCTCCGTGTAGAGGTTGTGCTGGTGAATATATTCGATCACAGAGTCTGGGATCAGGTATTTCACACTTTGATGGCGTCTCAGAGCGCGGCGGATCTCCGTAGCGCTGGTCTCGTTCCTCACCCATTCCCTCACCAGGAAAATGTTCTGACGGTGGCGCGAGAGCGTGTCCGACTCGTGCACGGCTCGCTCGGGCTGAAGCCCCCCTCGACCGACGCAGACGAGGCCGAAACGTCCGGCCACCTCCTCCACGTGGTCGTCCCGCCACAGGCCGGGGATCTTGAAAGTGTCGAGGAAATCCGCTCCGCACAGGAGCTTCAACTGGGGACACGGACCTGAGGGGAGAGGAGGACCACTGCTTCTTTACTAAACCAGATATCTTTTGAATACCATAAAATGGATAAAACATAAAGCTGAGAGAAGAGTTCATATGCAGTGAGGGGCTGGAGCTACTGCTCCATATGATCCATTTTGAGAATAAAAAATGATTAACCCTTTAAACTCTGCAATAGAAATGGTCCACCTGTGCCTACATTGGTATTTTTTGCTTATTGTGATGTCATATGTCATATTCTTCATATCCTTAAAATCTGTCCAACCTCAGCTAAAAGTCACATTTTTACTAAATAAACACATGATCTAAAAAGATTTCTAAATGTAGAAACATGAACAAGACATTTCTTAACTCTCCATAAGTTATTCGAACTATGTAATTTTTTTAGTTTTTGAGATATGCTCATTTTTATGAGCAGAGTGCAAAGGCGTTTTGCACCGCACGTACCGTAACGATGTTTTTCTTCACTATTTTTTCCTTTTAGATGGATTTTAAACAGGATCGTGCAAAGAACGATCTCCCACGGCCCGCCTGCGGGACGTCTGTTTTCATAGGGTTAAAAATTCTACTTTAAGATATTTTATGATGCTTGTTGATGTAAAGAACATAGATGCTTTGTGTTTATCTTCAAAAATCCACTGGGGTCTGGAATCACTGATTTCTTCCCAAAATAATCATTCTGTCTATTTTTTTCTGAGCAATTATGATGACAAGGAGTGACATAATCCTCATGCGGTGCTAGTTTGTAATTCATGGAAACAGTCCTGTGGGTGTTTGCCATCTGGCTAGTTCACAATCAAGCTAGAAAAAATGCCAATCCCATAATAAAAGACTGAACCGTCTCCTCAAAGAGGAGAGAAAGATTGGAGGCATTAGGGCGGTAATGGTTGGTGTATTCGTGCAGAGCCATGCACGCAGAATACACGGTTTGCAGATTGATGCATGCAATGTGGAACCAAAGTTCATTTTTAGCCATTAGCACCATATGCTGAGGTAACACAACTGATTGGCGATTGGCTCTGTGGCAAGCACAAATAAAACGCCAGAGCTGCCTGCAGGTTCCCGCTCAGCTACAACGGCAACAGAGAGAAAGTTGTGTAGAAGAAGATAATGTCGTTTCTGTGAATGGAAACACATCCAGCACGCTAGCACACATTAGACGGCATCACACAGCTGTTCAGATCACCGGGACCATAAATGTTTTGGTGCATTGATGTTTAAAATAGTCCTCCTTATACACATTTTATTTTGTATTATTCTATGTATTTTTTGAGTTTCATAGCATAAGAGATGGTTTTCAGTTTTATAGCTTAATAATAATAATAATAATAATAAAACAGAATCGTTTAAAATGTTCCTTATTTTTATAATGAAAATGACTTTTGTGTACCGCTGCACCCTGAGGCATTAGTGATGTGAATATTTAAAAAAAGTAAGTGAACATTTTGTGTCTGGACCAGACAAATGAAAAATCTGAACATTACTAAAACTGACTTACTAGTTCTAAAAAAAAAAAAAAAAAACCAACTTAGATATTCATACTGCTGGAGGGCTAAAGAAAATCACAACACCAATTACTTCAGGAGTTCAACTTTTCTGTATAAAACTCAAACTGAACTCTGACTTGTGTTTTTTTTTTTTTTTTTTACATGCATATTTTATCCTCTTCATTTCTGATAGATCTCCCGGCAATTTCTCTCCACAATTGTGTGTCGTATCAAAGAGCATTAGGGCCCAGATGAATATCCTTGTAAATGATTTTGATAAATCATAGATAATTAAGGAGAAATGTTTCTGAATACTGATTGGCTAGCCTTCAGTTATGCAACAACCATCATGCTATAGCGATGTATTTGTGGGTTTGTCCGTCCTTTGGAGCATGCACACACACATGCATGCACGCACACACACTTACACTCGCTAATACTCTTTAACCACTGTTAGTCAGGACCACAGAGCACCATTAGACGTTTCACTACTACTTTGCACGTGTTAAGCACAGGGACATTATGTGGCATTGATGCAAATCTTTAACCCTAACTCCGTTAGAGGGATTGTTAAAGTGTGTGTTTTGCACATTGGTAGAATACCATTATTACGTAGGTGCACTACAGCCACGCTGTGGATCTGTGAGGCTGTACTTCAACACTGCAATGCTAACATAAGCATGCTAACATGCTAACATGCCCACAATAACAATGCTAACATGCTGATGTTCAGCAGATATAATGCTGTAAGGCTGTATGGGTTGTGCAATAGCGTCATGGTGCTTCTCTAATTTGTAATTTATTTTCTGTATTCTATGTGGATCGGTGCATTATGGGTAATGTGCAATATGTTCTTGTGTTTTGCACGAGTATGCGCTTCTGTGTACATGTGCATCGTCCCCCATGGGGACAATAAAGTGTATCGTATCATATCGTATCGTATCGTATCGTATTGTATGTTTTCCAGTTTAGCGCATTAGCATGCTAACATACGCTAATTCGAGCTAAACACAAAGTGCAGCTGAGGCTGAGGTGTCTGATGTCATTAGTTTTGCAGGTATTTGTTTTTAAACCAAAGTACTGGACAAACTTTGACTTGCCAAAAAAAAAAAAAGTCAGGGGGTCACCAAAGTTAGGATTCATCCTCTGGGGACCATGAATGCAAAATGTCATGCCAATTCATCAAATAGTCGTTGAGATATTTACACTGGTGGACTGATCAACCGATCACAAAATGAGAGAAATTCACGGCCAGTGCCATGAATTAAACAGGTCAAAGGGTTTCCGAGCTGATCCCGAGTTCCCGACAGTCAAGAGGTTCTTACTTGAGAGGGGGGTGGCGTTTCCACTGGCGTCGTTGTGCGTTCCTGTTTTCTGCTCATAATCCTTCAGAATACGGCCATAATGATACCTGCCCGACAACCACAGGTACGAGAGAAAGACAGAATCTGAATTTATTTCTTTTAATTTTACAGACGGTAATACACAGATTTGTCCATATTCTGACTTTGAGTATGTCTCCATTTATCTTCTGTTGTTAGCTAGTTGTGTATTAATTCATTATTTGCCTTACTGTTTATGCATGTGCATGTTTTTCAATCCAAACATCATTCCGATAAAGCTTTATAAAAGTGAATTAGAAAAGGAGAAATATCAGTGAATCACAGAGGAAAAAAAGAAAAACTTTTCAAGTAAAGCTTCTTAAAGGCATTCTAGCATTGTGTGTGTGTGTGTGTGTGTGTGTGTGTGTGTGTGTGTCTGGACAACAACAGGCCACTTCATGCCTTGATCAGCAGTCGCGTTGCGCAAACACTCATGAGGGGATTTGTGAGAAACGCCAAATATAGGGCTGCACAATAAATCTTTTTTTTTTAATCGTCATCACAATATCAACTTGCGTAATACACACATCGCGAAAGACTGCGACACATTCACACACTCTGGGTTTTTTTTTGAGTTAGTTAAAAGAAAATATTAGTAGAAAACTGCACTTTAAATTGTAACTATCATTCTTTTGTGTTTCCTTAATTTCTTTTCTTTTTTAATTCAACAAGCAATTTGTTGTATTTCAGCAGTATACTGAAAGCAGCAGAAAGGCAGAACTGTGTACACTTTATTATCCGTTTATTTATTGCAAGGAATATCATTATCATGTTATTCAACACCGCTATCGCATATTTTCCTCATATCGTGCAGCCCTAACAGGGAAGAAAAGAGTGAATAAAATGGAAGAAATTCAATAATGCAAGTGTAAGAGCTCTTTCTAAAATAAGCCTGAATACTGCATGTACACATGCCATACAGGAGGTGTGTGCAATAATACACTGCAAGGTACAATTTTTCCATTACATCATTCAGGCCCAGCAGCAAATGCATTTCATATTTCTGCACAGTAAACGGTGATGTATGGAGAGGGCCAATACTCACAGACATGTATTATTCACAGCAGCCATGCCTGCCTCTCTTCACTCATATTCATGTCCCAGACAGCTTTTTGCAGCTACACCATTCCCACTCTGCCAGTGAATTTAACAGCAGGTGCCCCTGATTTCACCTCATGAAAAACCCAGACCTGACACGGGTCCAGTCTAGTCTGGCAGCCGCCAAGAGACCAGGATTTGGAAACACTCGGTTACATATGCAGCTGAAGTTGGCATGAAGGCATGCGGGCGGAGGAGTGTGCATCCCTGTGAGCTCTGCTGTGGTCAAACTAGGACATATCAGCAAAGCAGGGACGGACGATATTGGATTTTTGCCAATATCCGATATGACAATATTTTCCAATTCATTTTGGCCGATTGCCGATGCCAATATATGCACATATTTTTCCCACCTAATTGCAGAGAACATCAAGTTCCTTCCTGTAGTGGAATTAGCATATTGTTATACCTACTCTTATCGTCGTGATGCAGACATAAAATACAATGCTTTTCAAAATGTTCACAATCACACTGGGCAAACAGCGACTTTGCAATCTGTTTCCGACACTTTGAAAAACCTCCACACTGCAGACGGATTTTGGCACTTTGGGCCGATGCTGATATTTAATTTTAAGGACTTTTTCTGCAGATACCGATGACGTGCCGATATCATTGTGCTCGTCATATATCCCATCAAGATTTGATCACTTTATACCAGTGGCCATCAGGCTGCACAACTGACAATCTGACAATAATATCAATACCATGTGCAATATTACCTTTATTTTTTTCAATATCGTGCACACTGTTACTTTTCTTTTTTGCTTACTTATTGACTAATTTATCTTGCTTTATTATGACTCTTCTAGTAGGCACTATTACTTCACTGTAATTTACTGTTTTTTATATGCATACAAGTATGTATATTCTATATTTTTTGTGTATATTGTTGTCTCTGGAACTATTACTAAAGTTGTATCTTATCTTGAAGAGGAGGAGACAGGAGACAGTAAAAGCTAATGGAAACAAACAGCAGATATAAACAGACGTGCAACTATTGATATTAAAGTTATAATATGTAGAATTTCTGCAGTAAAATGTCTAAAAACGATTAGACCTATGTTTCATACTTTTTGGAATCGTGTACTTAAATTACGCCAATTTTCTAACCAAGAGAAATCCAACATTGTGGTTCTCTGCCAGAAGCATGATAAATCAACTTTTTTTTTTTTAACAATACACTTTCTAGATCTTGGACGTTTTTTAACTATATATTTTAACCGGGTGAAGGATTTTAGTCATCGAGCGTTTGGATCTTAAGTTATCAGAGAAACAAGCTGAGCAAACGATGGAACGACGCAGAAGAAACACTGATTTTTAACATGAAACCGGTTTAAACCACCTGCTCCTCTGCGGATAATTCCACTTCTGCTAAAAACCCCAAAGGAATCCTAAAAACGGACCTAGAAACTGACTCCAGTAGTCCATCATTTGTTGTTTACACTGTCTACATCTTGTAAATATGTTTAAACTGTATATATTTTTCAAAACATATTGTACATATATTCTTATTGCTTCTTATAATTTATCTTATTATATATTTATAGGTCTTTTTTTATATATATACTGTTCTTTAATGGACATTTTCCCATTGTACATTTTATTTTATTATATTTAATCTTTACATTACAACTGTTTCTCTTTGCCAAAGTGTTTCACACGATCGTACTTGTATAACCGAGTGACTAATAATCATCTTGAATCTTTTCTTATTGTTTTGACTGAGAGGCTCCTCGGGGCAGAAAGCTACAGACAGTACATTTAAAGTCTTAATACTTTGACTGGCTGCACACAAAATGTTCTCTCACAGTGACAACTGAAGGCTGATCTTATTCTACACTTTCTTGCATGGAAACCTTTTTTTTTTTTCTCTCTCTCCAAATGAAGCACTGTGAACTTTAATGTTGCTATAAACTTGTTTTATACCTCATGGTGACCACAGTCTCCGTCCAGTCTGGCTGCCGGCTCTCCCATTCATCAACCGTGACCCAGCTGGAGCTCTGGAGGGCCAACTTTGCCATCGCGATTCGGTGCTTCGCCAGAACCAGTCCTTGCTTCCCGTAGCCGTCGCTCACCGGAGACACGATGCCACCGACCACCTGGTACTGGCCTGACGGGGAGAGAGGGAGATTAATACACAGATCCTGGGTCATGACAGCTCATACAGAAATGGAATATAAATCAGCAGAGAAAGTCATCTCTGACATACTGATGTTAATATGATTAGTGCTTAGTCAGAGCTAAAGATACATGCTACAACTGATCTTTTTTTAAAACAGGGTGAAGAATCGATCGATGTAATCTAGGACTGGTGACGATTCACTTTTCTCCTGATTCGATTCTGTCACAATTCTTGGGTGCCGATTCGATATGCATTGCGATTCGATATTACGATTTATTGGGGTTTTTGTTTACTTTTTTTATTTTATTTTTATTTGCAAGACAAGAGACAACATTAACAAATTACAAACAATAAATACAGGACATAATGTTAGCTTATATATGTGTG
>JAOVVB010021745.1:0-16094 GCA_028570985.1 Heterobranchus longifilis | reverse complement strand
GTGACCTCTGTATCGTGATACATATCGTATCGTGACCTCTGTATCGTGATACGTATCGTGACATCTGTATCGTTATGCGTATTGTATCGTGAGGTTGTAGGCAATACTCAGCCCTACAGAGGATGCATATTTGATCATTTATAACATGTATAATATGTGTTTTACATGGTTTATAATAGATTATCAGTGTGTTTTCATGCACGGCTGGGGTCTCTCCAGGTGAGCACGCATGATGTCATCAATATACGACTTAGCTCACACAAATCTCACAGGAAAATAGTTGGCAAGACCGTGGAGCATTGCAAGTAGAATCTTGTGTCTGACCTGAACTGTCTAACTGTCAAGCTTGAGTTATTAATAAGCATGAAATATCATCTGTATTAATTTAACATGCAGTGATCTGTACACTGTGGATATATGGTATTTTTTTACCTTAGGGTCAATGTTGAAATCCTTGGTTTCCTTCTTGCCTGCAGTCAGACTGCTGAGCTCCGGCTTTAAGGTGGACATCAGGTTGTCCATCTTCATGGGGTCCTCATCATACAGGCAGATCTCCAGAGAGTCCTGGAAACATAACGGGATTTCTCATTTGTGTCCTTGTGTCATTTTGTTTTATGCAAAGTTAGAGGTTTCTCCCTTTTTTTTTTAAACCATTAAATGTGTTTTCATTTATTTTGTTAGTTGGTTATTTGGCATTTTACATGAACTAAATAGAGGGTCTATGAGTAGAGGGTAGTGAAGCTTATAGCGTAAGTAAGTCAATATAATTTACTGATTTTGGGCTATAGACATAACATTGAATTGACTAGCGTTTTCCCAGTGGGCTGCTTTGTAATTCACATAGAAAAAAAGAAACTGTCCTCCCCTGAAAAAGGACACCGTTTCTACAAGCAGCTTATTGCGACCATGGACTGTATAAAATATGGACGTAGTCTCTGTGACGTTTGGTTTCTTAAGAGCCAAAATGAAGGGTTGTGTCTAGAAGGTAAACCTAGATTTACAAAAACGGGCAAAAGCTCTCAACAACCTAACCCTAACCATACAATTCAAGTTTAATGCCTAATCTTACCATTCTCACAAATCTAGGGTTACCTTCTAGCCACTACCAAAATGATGGCTCCCTCCGTCACCATCTTGCTCCCGGCTAACCCAGAAACGGTCAAAAAGGTGGAGCTTTCTGACTCCAAGCTACCAAGCTAGGGAAAGCTAACAAGCTACACTCAAAAAAATAAAACATTGCATGAACTTTAAAAAATGTAAGTAATCGATCACACAAACTATTTCACATTGACTCAATCTAATATATTTAAATCAGTTAAACCTGTATTTTTTTTAACTCCATGCAAACTATTTTCTGAATGTTGAGCAAACCTAATTATTTTAAGTTGTAGATTGTAAGAAGTAGATACTTCTAGATCATAAGGTTTAAAAGGTTTCAAGTCCTGGATTACTCGACGTTGAATTCGGCTGACGTAGTTTATACTCCAACACAGTAGTCGTCTTTTTTTTTCTTTGTCTTTAACACAAAATCATCGATAACAGCAGAAAAAGAAACGTTTAAGCTGGAAAGGCCCTCGTGTGTTATCTCAAAGACATTTGCTAGTTTAATGCCTGGACGTTATTCACAACAAGAGACAGGAAATACTGACGTTTGTTCTGAAGAGGCGGGAAAGTTTTAGTTTGAATCCGCAATAACGGACCTTTCATTTTCTTTTGTGCACAACTCTAACAGATAACATTAATAGGCCGTTCACACCAGGTGCGAATAAATTAATTTGTGTGAATGATTTACATATAAAGTCAATGTAAACATGCGATCACAAACGAGTTCCGGTCAGGCGACGCGAAGGACGCGAATCGGGCGATTTTCGCGTGAATCGCTCATTCGCTCGAGTTGAAAAATTTGGACTCCGGCGGCAAATTCGCGCCGCGACAGCCGATCAGCATTGAGATCCTCCAGTGATGTAATGACGTCGAGGACGTGCTGCTGGAGATTCAGGACCAGCTGATAATCTCTGTGCGGCTCTGTACCCGGAGCTCTACGACACCACCTCGTACTTTTACCGGAATAAAAAGGAGCTCGTCTGGAGGAAAGTGAGCGAGGAGGTCGGATTATCTGGTAAATTGTGAAAATATTTGTCTGTTACTTGATTACAGCTTTTGATTGTACCTGCAAGTTAGCACCACCGGCTGCACTTCACTAGAGGAAGCCCCGCCCCTCTCGCGTAAATTCGGGTCTATTTTCACGTGCAAATGACTGACCAGCATCCACAATTTCCAGAGTGTGTGTGTGTGTGTGTGTGTGTGTGTGTGCGTGCGTGTGTGTGTGTGTGTGTCGAGGCAACACACAGCTCTTCTAAGACCCTGTCCACATGTACCTGGATATTTTTGTAAACAGATGTTTTCCTCTCCGTTTTGGCGTCGGAGTTTTATGAGTTTTACGTCACTAAAACAGACTGTTAACTGTGGAGCACGCAGCAGAAACAACAACCGCTACATGCTAACGGTAAGCGGTACGCTAAGCAGCAACTTCACCTCGTCGTCCGTCCGCATGAGTCGCATTTCGGTTTCTCCACAAAACCTTGGACCGCGTACCAGAAAGATAAAGA
The DNA here is from genome assembly GCA_028570985.1 of Heterobranchus longifilis. NCBI lineage: Eukaryota > Metazoa > Chordata > Actinopteri > Siluriformes > Clariidae > Heterobranchus > Heterobranchus longifilis. The sequence continues at coordinate 13,485 of JAOVVB010021745.1, read as the reverse complement.
AATAATCAGATTCTACTGTTTTACTGTTGTTTCATCTGTTACTACCGCTGAAGCTAAAGCTAACTGTATGCTTTATAAACTTTATAAACTTTGCACACCGGAGTTCTCAGCTCATAGCTTTCCTCTCAATATTCCCTGTACATATACCCACTGTTCTTTGTTTTGTTACCTACTGTTTTTATTTTTATTTATCCGTTTATATATACTTGTGTTTTTTTTTGTGTTCTTGCGTATGTACTGTTGCACCAAACAAATTCCTTGTACACTTGTATACTTGTATACTTGGCAATAAAATTAATTCTGATTCTGATTCTGAACTTATCTATCTATCTATCTATCTATCTATCTATCTATCTATCGTCAGTTTATTCTGGCTACAGACTATCAACATTTCATAATACTATACTTAAGTACAATTTTGAGGCACTTGTACTTTGCTTTAGTATTTCCGTTTTATGCAACTTTACATTCTGCTCCACTACATCTGAGAGGGAAATATACTTTTTGCTCCACTACATTTGTCTGACAGCTAAAGTTACTAGTTACTTTTTCAGATTACTATTTATTGTACACTTCCTGTCCAGTGAAAACCATGCATCTCCAAATTTGGTGATTTTATTTTTTTCTGATAAATTAAAGGATTACGTGCTCTTTTGTGGACTGAGAAAATCCTCATACTCCTTAAGATAAATAAACTATTTAAAAAATGGATTGGCTGGAAATTAGCTGAAAATGCTGAATATAGTATAATCTATAGATGAGGAATACACATAAATATTTCCGTGTAAATTTACAGGAAATTATTAGCTACTAGTTGCATTACTTTCGCAGCAAGTTACTGTGATATAGCAGTATGTTGCTGAGGAATTGCTGCATGGAATTAAAAAAAAATTCCTGAAAGTATTACAAAAAAATTGTGTTAACAAGTAACACTACCAGGAGACACATATGACTGCATCAATGATTACTGAATTTATTTGTTAATTACATGGGTTAAAGTTCATGGTCTTCTGGGTGGTAAAGTTCGCTCATCAGTCGGTAGATGTATGACGGTGCGTGTCCTCCGATGTTAGAGATGAACAGTGTGATGAGCTCAGGTGGGACGTAGTCAAACACCGGACAGTGCACGTTCACCTTTGAGAGAATCTCACCTGAAATACATAAATACATAAACTGTGAATTCCTCAGAAAATGAAAGAGGAACATTTATTTTAACTTCAGAACTGACGTTGAAAAGATAAAGATAATAACAATAAATTTTATTTATATAGCGCCTTAAAAGACACTTTACATAAAAACAATGAAAGAAAAACAGTAAAAGCAACTAACTATAAATAACAATATGACTATAATAAAGATTTAGTTGACTGGCTGTTGGATGGGACAATAATCGGTTTTATCGTAAATCGTGATAAAAAAACACTCACAATAAGTTGATCGTGGTGAATTTACATTATCGGGATAATCGACAGTGTCCTATCTGTGATGCAATACAAGTATTTGCTTCTTAAAAAAATGTTTCGAGAAAAAAGTCTTAATGTTTTGTAAAAAGTCCTAATGTTTACAGAAAAAAATTGTAACGTTGAAAGAAAAAGTCACAATTTTATGAGAAAAAGGTTGTAATGTTTGGAGAAAAAAGTCATAATGTTTTGAGAAAAGTCATGTTTACAGAAAAAATTATAATGTTGAAAGAAAAAGTCACAATTTAATGAGAAAAAGGTTGTAATGTTTGGAGAGAAAAGTCATAACGTTTTAAGAAAAAATGTCCTAACATTGAAAGAAAAAGTCACAATTTTATGAGGAAAAAGGTTGGAATGTTTTTCAGAAAAAAGTCCCAACAAAGCAAAATGTAAGGTAAAGTGATTCCAGTGTGTTAAAAGAGTTTTAAACTTATTTTGATGATTATGGGGATAATATCATGCATGATAATGGTGACATGATATTTCCGTGTGTCCTACCTGTGACGACAGTGGAGTCGGGGAGGCGGGTGCAGGATGTGACGTCTGCAGCGGCTCCACGTGACTGCAGCTTCCTTCCTCCGAGTCGCTGACTTCCTGTGAACAGTCCGTCTGGAGGTTTGGGAGTTTGGGTTCTTCTTTGATTTGTGGCAGCAGCTCCACGCTGCGTCTCCACTCCGACTCACAGGGAGGATCGTCCTCCTCCACAGAGGGAGCTCCTGCAACATCACACGCATCACCGTCACGCTACACGCATCCACCATACCGTGTCCCAAATCACACACGCAATGAGTATACAAGGTGTGAACACTGGATAGAGCCAGGTTCAAAATTCTTGTTTCATTTTGTTGTTTATTAGAGTCAAAAGTTTTTACAGAGGGGGTGTTAGATATCGCTTTTTTTCTCTCCACAAATCAGAAAATACTGTCAACAATTTAAAGTTTTTACAATAAACTGTAGTATAAATGTGTGAATGATGTAAAAACCTTCAGAATATAGAGAGGAATGAAAGTTAAAGTTTGGTGTCTGTGAGTGCTGCTGACGTGCAGATTTCTGAATCAGAGTTTGAGAAAAACTAATTTTGAGAAAACTGACAAATATATGTATCGTTAAATTCTGACTTTTTGCAAAACACTACAGGTGAATAGGGTAAAAAAAAAAAAACTTTAAAAAAAACTTTAAAAAACTAAGACATCAGCATGAAACTTCTCCCCAGTTGATTATTTACATTAAGACATTTTTTGTATTATACGTTTTTTTAAATGTTAAGCTTAAATATGCAAATGAGGCATTATCTAGTGGTAACTTTTGGTGAATTTAGGAGAAATCTACAGACACAAATAGACAAAGTGTAGAAAGCCAGCTTCAAAATTCTTGTTTCATTTTGTCGACATATTAAGAGTCAAAGGTTTTAACAGAGGGGATTTTCAGAAATCAGAAAATACTGTCGACAGTATTGTAGGGCTATTATATTATATATATATATTATTATAGGGCTGTCCTCCATTAAAGAAATTCTTAGTCGACATAACAATTCTGTCGACTAATCAATTTGTTGATTTAATCGACAGATCTATAAAACTGATTTTCTCCACAAAGAATCATGCAAAAGCAAAAAAAAGAGAAAAAAAGTCATATTTCGAGAAAAAAGTTGTAATGTCTTGAAAGAAAAATAGTTTAATGAGGAAAAAACTCGCAGTGATTCAAGAAAAAAAGGGAATGTTTTGAGTAAAAAGTTGTAATGTTTCGAGAACAAAAAAGTCACAAACTCAAGTAAAGTACCTAAAAATTGTACTGACTGTAAGCACAGTACCTGAGTACTTAGTTACATTCCACCACTGATTATACATCCACGATTTTCTTCCACTATGTGTTTTACTATAATTATTGTTGTTTTTTGTAATATCAGTGTTCATTGAATAAAATAAACAGATGTAGCATTAAGCTAATGTATGACCTCGGCTGTGTGTTAGCTAACTTACAGCACATTTCATTAAAATAACGGTCATATTTTTGATTTGGCGTGACACTGAGTGCATGGGTACACACAGTATATTATTATATTATCATTATTTTAATAATAATGTGCTGACAGAAGTCACCTGGGTGCAGGAGCAGCCGTTGCACGGCTACATTGAGGAGCCGTTTTAGCCGGTCGTTCTCCTCTTTGGACCGCAGGATTTCGCTCTGATATTCGGTCACCGTGTTTTTAACGGCCCGGAAGATTTCCTCCGCGGCCGCCGTCAGCCTGTCGTTCAGAAACACGTTTAGCAGCTCCAGTTTAGTCATCGTTTCTGTCTTCTGTCTCCAGAGGCGGAACGTCCTTCTGTTTACATACACTCACCCGGAAGCACAAGCTCACCGGCTTCTTCTTCGTTGGTGTTTCACATTACCGCCAACCAGAGATGTCAAGAAGGTAACCCGGCCGTGGCTAGACGGTATCCCCATAGAAATCCCCCAATTTAAAAAAAATAATTTATTTATCCACTGTCTCTGGGTATACCTACATTTGCGAAAGTCTCGCGAGATTTGAAAGGTCTTGAATGGTATGGTAAGATCGTTGGGAAATGAGTCTCGCGCATGGAAATTTAATTTCTATGGTCTCGCGAAGGTTTTTGCACGTTTTCGTAAATCTAGGGGTACCTTATAGAGATTATCCCGATAATCAACTAAATATGCTGAAAACTGGCAGTAAAACACACTGGAATCACTTTACCTTACTGTTGTTGTTTTTTTAAAACATTTTTCCTGAAACATGACAACTTTTTTCGTTTTTTTCTCAAAACATTACATCTTTTTCTTCATAAAATTGTTTTTTTTCACTCAAAATATTAAAAAGAATTCTCAAAAAATTTAGTTATTTTTCTCAAAACATTCTGACTTTTTTTCTTGAAAAATTACGACTTTTTTCTCATAAAATTGTGATTTTTTCAACATATTGTGTTTTTTTAAATCGTGATCCACGATAAAATCCATTATTGTCCCATCCCTAGTGGTAATTATATGTGTAATATGTGTACACAGGAGTATTATCTATTGTGTGTTCATGATCTTCTGGATGTGTGTGCTTTTGTAAACTTTCTCCCCAATATTTATTTAATTGGGAACAAGAAAAAAAGTAAGACCTTTAGGAACAAAATTCTATACTTTTAAGGCCTTATTTTGAGAATATTAAATTAAATATGTGGACTCGGGATATACACGAACTGTGACGTTTGTTAAAAGCTAGGTTGTATAGAAATACATTCCTAAACCTGGCATAAAGTATAAATCATCAGTCAATTATTGATCCAGCTGGTCATTAAAAGCACTTTTTATTTATTTACACAGTAATATGTACACGTCACTTTGAGCAGTACGCTTGTGGGAAAGTTCAGGACAGAGCAAACACGTATTAAGACCAAAAAATAACAAGTTGATCCTTCCTCCGATCACATTGATAAATCAATGTTAACAAACTAAAGACAGCATGTAGCGTGTTTGTAAATCACATACAGAACATACAAACGTCAGAAACAGTCCCTGAGGTGTTTGTTAACAAAGCCCAGAGAGCACATTTATTATTAGTATTATTAATTATCCCACACTCGCTGTTTCAAAGTACATAAAACATTTCAGTCAAACATAAAAACACTCGCCACGGGCAGGAGGAGCGACAAACACCTGACGGATAAAACTGATTGACTTTCTCTCACTGCGACTGCTTTACTGACGGGGTCGTCGTTAAATTAAAAATGTGATGCATTTAAATGTCATCATCTCTGAACTTCACTCACGCATACATATATATATAAAAAACAAAATAAAAACACAAGTAGTTGGTGCCAGGCTACTGTAAGTGCAGCATGTCATTAATTCTGTACTCCCTTTGTATACACAGTACACAGATAATACTTCTCTCTAAAAATGACACACATCTTCCAGGATACAGGGTTCGTACAGCGGAAAATTCAAGCACTTCTCAAGGTACATTAAACAAAAAAAACAAAAAAAAACAAAAAAAAATCCAGACTCTAGAAGCCTCAATCTAAATTACTTTAAATGCCAAAAATAAACAATTCCAGGAGACAACAAATAAATGACAGGATTGTTTAACAGGGTGCCCTCAGGGTTTTTTCCAAGTTAAATTGAAGACTTTTAAAGAACTTTTTAGGATGAAACTAAATGGCAAAAGTATAAAGGATTTAATGGAAAATCAGTCTGGATTTTAAGCAACACAAAAGGCCCACAAAACCGAATCTGCACAGTCTCATAACATCCAAGAAGTCACACCAGTCAGAGTACACGGTAACGTTTCACACAGAAAAACATTTATTTATGACGTTACGGTATTTATTTAATCCTAAATGAAAGGACAAGAAAAAAGACCTCCGTCATTGAAACTGAATCATTTTAACGCCTTGTTTTGAAAATATTGAATGAAATACTTTCCGCAGGTGCCCTGTTTCATTTCAAATATTAAAAAGATTTTTGGTTTGGATGACATTGTGTCGATGAAACTCCAGATTACTTCAAAACCAAAACATTTTTCAGGGAGTATATTCGAATTCAAGATCATTCATAACCTTGAAAATGTGATTAAAATTAAGCAAGACTTCGTTTTTCTGTTATGTAGCCAAAATAGGGGAGAAAAAAAAAAACTTGTACTTTGTATTTGTCATCTGTATATTACTGTGTTTCCAATAAAACAAATATATAAAAAATTGCACAAGATTTTGTACGAACCCTGAGGATTCCTTGATGATGTTCTTAACAAAAGCGTTTTTTCATTTTTTCTCTTTTCAGGAGCTGAAAAGTTTGACACTGTTTGTGATAAAAAGTAAAATCGAAGCCCTGCAGAATAACCCTCGAGGTGAAAACTGATGATCAGGAAATGAAAAAGGAGAGAAGATTAAAATAAGCTCTAACAAACAGAAGTGTCTTTTTAAAAAGGCTCCCTGGCAGATGGTGGGACACTGACTGCGTTTCGGCCTCAGCTGTCGATCATCTCCGACAGCTCCTGCAGCAGGTCGTCCTCTCCGATGGCCGGGTCCACGTCTCCCTCCAGGTGGTCGTCGGTGAACTCGTTGATCAGATCCTCAAAGTCGTCCACGGCCGAGGAGATGGAGGCGGCGGCGGCAGAGGAGGAGGAGGAGGAGGCGGCGGCGGCGCGGGACGCCGCTGCGCTCAGTCTCCGTGACTTCAGCTGAGAGGGAGTCTTCAGGACCGGGCTGAAATATACACAACGTTTATTTATTTTAGGAACAGACATCAGAACAACTGCCATCAATTCTCGTTTTTCTCGCCTGGCGTCACCAGACTAATTTGCGAATGCGTATTAGTCTGGAACTTCTCCGTTCATTTTCTACTTACGATAATCAACGAAATATGATTAAAACTCATAAAACACACTGGAATCACTTTAGCTTACATTTTGATTTGTTGATTTTTTCCCCTGAAATATTCCGACTTTTTTCTCTAAACATTCAGATTTGTTTTCCCCAAAACATTACAACTTTTTTTTCTCAAAACATTCAGACTTTTTTTATTCAACAGATTACAACTTTTTTTTCTAAAAAAATTATGATTTTTTAAAAAAGAAACAAACATTTGTATTGCATCACAGATAGGACACTGTAGTAAACTGCAGTCAATTTGTGAGGATATTCATAATATTCAAGATTTTGGAAATCCACCACGAGAGTTTTTTTTTAAATCACGATCCAGGATAAAATCCATTATTGTCCCGTCCATAGTTAAGTCTGATATTACCAAGAAGTTTAGTGTTCATTTTCAGAATCAGAATCAGCTTTAGTAGTTTTTACATACGATGTAAAAATGGTGTTAAAACTCTCAGTGGAGCTTTACCTTTGTGGGACCGTGCAGGCGTCTCTGGCAGTCTGTTTGGTTTCTTGTCCCCCGCTGTGTTTGAAGACGGGGACGGTCTGCAGCTCCTCTCTCAGCGGGCTGCTGCCGGAGTCCAGCGCGGTGCCGGGACTCTGAGGGACAGCAGCGCTCAGCTGAGCCTCTGCACTGCAGGACGGGAACTCCTGACGGGAACAAAAGTCAGCACAGCTCATTAACAGATTCTCCATCACACTTTATCTTTAAAATAAAGGGGAGAGATACACGCAAAACATTCATTTTCAGCTTTCAGATTTCGGGGTATTTTGCTTCCATAACACGTCAGACTAGTGGAAAGAAAACATAAAAAATACACATTTCAGTTTTTATTTTACTACACTCTGTAGAGAATTTGTAATTGAACCTGGCTTTACTCAATGGGCCTCATTCACTAATATCTTCCTACGTTTTCCTTAAATTTGTTCCTAAGAAAAGTCAGATTCATGACGCGTTCTTAAACTGCAGAATAGTTCATGTCTGTTGTTCTTATAATGATGAATCCCATTTCCTCGTAAATTCAAAAGTTAACGCCCCACCAATGCCCATAAAAGGGCATGAGACTGCAGAGAGCCGTGTGCAAACACAGAAAAGGAAAAGAAAGTAGAGAGAACCCACACGGTCTGTAGGTGCTTACCAACCCACCTGTGTGTCTCTGCAGGTCGTCTCCTGCTGTTGCTCCTCCTGCGCTGTGGAGGCGCTGTTCAGAGGTTTCACAGCAGCAACAGCAGATCGCTGCGCTCCTCTCCTCTTCTGGCCCGGTCTCACCTGAACGGCCGGCTTCATGACCGACGGCTTCACGTTCAGCTTCGGCCTCACTGGAAAAACACAAAGTTTTAATGACATATATTTACATATATGACATGTATGTACATATATGTACATGGAAGACTTCATTCACACAGCCTGCCACCAATCAGGGTCTTTGCATTGACTTTGTATGCAGTCGTGGCCAGTGTCGGATTACTTTTTGGTTGTAACGAGTAACAACACGTTAGTTAATTAGTTAATTCAAGTAATCTGTTATTTAGTTACATTTTCAAATAAGCTACTTTTAAAACTTTACAGTATTTCCCCCTTTTGTTGCCATAAAAAAAAAAAAAATCCCGGAGCATTTGCCGTGTTTCTGTTTCTTTCCTTGGAGGCTAACGTTAGCTGCGTAGCTAACGCTGCTAGTGGAAAGCTGCGGTTGTGTCAGTGTGCAGCTCAGACAGCGAGATGACAGAGAGGACCGCCTTTATGTTGTGAGAGTAAGTAACTAAGCAGTGACCGAGTCAACTCTCTGCATGTTGAAACATGATGTACGAGCCGTGTTTTATTGTTTTCATAGAGGCAGCTGCAGATAATATTCCTCTGCACAGATCGTTAGCAGCTAACGGCTACACCTGCCGTCGTCAGGTAGCTAAAGCTTCGATTTACTTTCATGCACTTCAAATAAATCAACTTTTTCTTTGCAGTTGAATTGTAAAAAATGGCGTGTTGTATGAAGTGGTTAGTGTTTATGCATGAGCCCTGGTACCCTCTGAATCATACGTTTACTTACTCAAACATAATCCATCTGTAAAGATGATACAGTGTCTGTCGTTCTGTTATTAGCCTGCAGAACTACAGATTATTATGGGCTGTAGACGAGGCTATACTGATGGTAAACACATTCAAAAGTAGATGCACAGTAGGCTGCATGATCTCTGTTTTCATTTTTGTAATGCAAAAGTAATCTCACCGTGTTTTCACAACAGGCGCGAATAAAATAATCTACTCGCTTAATTTGCGTTCAAATTTTAACACTGGAATCTTTTGTTTTGACTTGTTTCATCTGCACGTGTTTTTACGTTTGTGAACGTAACACGTGTTTTTCAACTCGTGTCTAATCGCGTCTTTACACTGACTTCATATGTAACTAATTTGCGCCTGGTGTTTTTTTCTCAGTACCTAACGCTGTAATGTAACAGATTACTTTTTAATGGCAGTAATGTTGTAATGTAATAAGTTACTTTTGACAGTAACGTTACCCAACACTGGTCGTATGTGAAATACGTTGGTGCTCAAACAGAAACACGTGTTGCAGAATGAAGTATGTGCGACAGTTCAAATACCTTTGGTGTCTGCAGCGTGTTCTGGGGATTTCTTGGGATTATTGTTGAGTGTTTTATCAGAAGTCCGGGCCTCTGCAGCCGGACCCCGAGGAGCTGCTCTGGCCTGTTTGGCTGGCGACGGCGTGGTGGAGCTCCTCGTGTTTTTGTCTGGCACCTCCCTGCAGCTGTCAGACTCCGCCTCCTGCGGAGGAGAGCTCTGCATCACAGGGACGGAGGCCACCTCTGGAGCAGCAGCGCCTCGTGTACGGCGGGTCGTGGTGTTCAGAGGGGACGCGGCTTTGGATTTGACGGGGATCAGTTTACCGGCGGGGAGCTTTTGATTGGAAGGCGTAGGGTCAGGGGGCGGCGTGGAGGAGGAAGGCCGTGAAGAGCCGGGGGACGTCAGACTGACAGGAAGCTTCCTCTTCAGCGTTCCTCCATCGCTCCGTTTCCCAGAAGGCTCTGCTTCGGCTCCATCTTTCACCTGCTCCTCCACCTCCTGTCTGCGAAGACGTTTCTCCCGCATGATCTCCTCAAACGTCTTGACTTTGACATCGCTAGCGGCGCCGGTCTACAAGGATACAGGAGAATTACCACCAGGTAGAGTCAACAATCAGCCAATACTACCTATAAATAAAGTATCTAAACAAATAAAATAAAAACAGCCAATACTGCAGGATCTTAGGCCTCGGTGACACTTTTCTTTTTGCGACATTTCCTGATTTTGCTGCTTCACAATAAAAGCTTATAAATAACAAAATAACGGGGGACTTTTATTGTGAAGAATATATAGGAAATGAAATGTGTTTATCACTGAATTAGCAGAGATTTGTCAGCAGCTGGAGCACAGCTGAGACCTGCGGTCTCTCTGCAACAAAGTGTGTCTCTCATTATAAAATAAATAAAATATAAAGAAAAGAAGAAGGCTTTCTTGTGCACCAAGTGTCATTTTGGATCCACCTATCGCTGGGAATATCTGCGCAGAAATACATCCGATCACTATCTGACCAGGCAGGAGCATTAAAGCGTCAAATGTGGACACACACGAGGACACTGATCACAAAAATCACATTGAAAAGACGAGTGTAACCATAGGTATGTTACTCATTATGACTGGACACAGTATTACCCACATATCGACCCCTCCTGCATTTCCCTTCTATCCACAATGAGACACCCTGCAGGCAGCTGCCACATGTCACAGAGCCGGGAAAGATGCTGGACATTCAGATCTGTCCCCCGTATGACACACGAGCCACATGTGTCAAAAGACTTCAGTTGATGAGTGCGACATGAGCAGATTGGAAGATGGGGGAGTGGTAACACCACAACGACTGCACAATACCTCCTCCTGTAGCTTCTTGAGTCACTGTTTCTCAACAGTGCTTCCAATCTTTACTCAGGGCTATCTCTCTCATTTAATCTGCTTCAAAGTCTCCGCTGTCTCCAGTGTTTACGCTCTGATCTACTCTGATAATCCAGGAAACAGCGGTGGGAATTCTCCCATTCGTCACACCCCTGTTTAGGTCTGCTCAGGTCAACGTCAACGGGAAGTCGCTAATTATTTAATTATCTCCCTTTTTGTCTTGATCTTCCTCCCCTCTGCTGCCATTGCTGTAAATTACTGCACTTCAATTAAACCCAATGTTTTTACCAAACACTTACGTTTCCCTGTTTCCTTTTCTTTGCATTAATTACTTACATTAACCCCTGTGCATCCTTAGGGATATTAGTGGCTTTTACTTTTTTAGATAATTTTAGGCTGTGTTAATGCACATGGTATATACTTTGGTAAGGATGTGAGGTTGTTGTTGTTTTTATTTATTTTGGAAAGTTCAATCTAAGCTCCTATAATAAATGTATGATGGATTTTGGAGCCAAAATCCAGACACTCCCTTAAGGATTCCATTGAAACTCATTAAAACCATTTTTTTTAATCCCACAGCCATTACAGCATAAAATAATGTTCTCTATTATATCAGGCTTTTTCCAGCAGACAGATATTTTGTTGTTTTCTCTACGGGGCAAATACATGCTGTTTTCCTGGTTTCCACTATTACTGCTGTATTACAGAACACTGCAGTCAGTGTTTGATGCAATAAATCTAAATCAGTGTTGTTGTTAATCAACAGACCAGACAGTGGAAAAAGGATAAATTCCCTAGCATTCAGTATACAGAAAATGATTAATACATTTTTTTTTAAAACAGCAGTGGCATTATGTAACAGGGTTCCTGCAGATCCTTATCTGAATTCATTAATCTAGAAATAAAGCCTTAATGGGTATTAAAATGTCTTAAATCAATTTTTCTAAAGTCTTAAAAATGGGAAGTAGGATTTTATGAATTGTTGTTTTCTGATGTTGCATTGTAAAATCTCAACATAATTGGGAACATCAATTTTTTAAATCAAATTGAAATGCCTCTCGCATCAACATCATGGAGTAGGAGGGCAAAGTTCCTACACTCCAAAATTACTCACACAAAACTGGACCAAAAAGTCACGTTTTATCTTACAATCAACATAAGTAACCCTAAGTAACTAATATTTGTGTTTTTGTATTACAGATGTAATGTTTAGAGAAAAAAACTCACAATGTCATGAGAAAAAAGTCATAATGTTTTTGAGAAAAAAAATTGTAATGTTTCAAGAAACAAAACTCATATTATGAGAAAAAAGGCGTAATGTTTTGGTTAAAAGTCATAATTTTATGAGAAAAAAGTCATAATGTTTCAAGAAAAAAGTCACAATTTTATGAGAAAAAAAGTCGGAATGTTTTGAGAAAAAAGTCACAACAAAGCTAAATGTAAGCTAAAGTGAGTCCAGTGTTTTACTGCCGTTTTAAGAGTTTTAAGCATATTTCGATCATTATCTGGATAATATCGTGAATCTGAATTATTTTGGCCAGGATAATCGTGGTGACGTGACATTTTCACATGGTCCCATGCCTCCTCAGTGCCCTCATGGTGCGCTCTCCGCCCTCCTTTAAAGGGACGACATCTTAATTGGGATGAGGGAAAATGTCCCTTAAGGACTCTCGTCTGACCTTCCTGAAAAGTGCACGCACTTCCACGCGTGTCCCGCTTGGTTTTCTCCACCACGTCTTCACCCCGTCTGCTCAGACCCTAATGAGCCGTGTCCACGCTGGACCCACCTCGCAACAGAACAGAAAAGAATAAATGAGTCAGCCCCCCTCTGAGTGAAAGCAGTCCGTTCATTAAATATGAGAGGAATATAAAAAATGAAAAACCTTTCTAAAATGCTCATTTACTCATTCATTTCTGCTGCATTGTCTGATTTCATCAACTGGAAATAAGCTCCCAACATTTCACTGCGACCTGGCACGGATGGATGGTTGTATTTATTGCAAAGATCTGTTATTATTTTAGCGCAGTAATATTGTTAGAGGCCTGTAGTTTAGAGCCTTTCGATGAATCCGGATGGCTTTTTCAAGGTCAGGGGAGAAATCATATTTTCGCTGCACTCACGCTGCATCTTTATTAAAACCCAATCCTACTTCTCACAGTTTCATAAGTGATCAAGTGTTTCTCCCTCCTGCTGCTGCCCAGCTGTCGAATGACTCACTTTAAACTCACCCAACTCAGTTAGATATATTGTCTCCGTAACTCATTTAATTTCTCGGGTCCTGGCGAGTCTTTCTTCCCAATAGTTTTTCTACATTTGCCCCATAACTGCAGCTGCTGATGTGTTTCCAGGACCCTCACCTGATTGCTTTAAAAAGGTGACGTGACCCCCCCCCCCCCTCTTTTATTGTGAAATAAGCAGCCCAAGAGCATCTGAAGCAATGCGTGGATTATTCGGTTTGATTTCCCGAGAGGTGTTCTGACCCTTTTCTTATTTGCGGGGCCCTTTATGAGGGAACGTCGGTGTGCAGAGGCAGCGCTGTTTGTCCAGCTAACGGTGTTTGAGCTCAGACACAGGAAACTGTAATGGAATCAGCAGGAGGAAATGAAAAGGCTTTAGCCAGCTCTGCCACATGTGCAGCTGAGGCACCAGTGGCTCTTACCTGTTTACAATAACTTCTCTTTTTCTGTTCTCTGCGTTCTCTCTCTG
>JAOVVB010021735.1:0-16096 GCA_028570985.1 Heterobranchus longifilis | reverse complement strand
ACAATTTTATGAGAAAAAAATGTCCTAATGTTTTCAGAAAAATATCCTAATGTTTTGAGAAAAAGTCACAATTTTATGAGAAAAAAGTCAAAATGTTTTGAGAAAAAAGTCAGAACAAATGTAAGTTAAGTTGTAATGTACGAGTCGTAATGTTCCAATAAAAAGTCACAATTTTATGAGAAAAAAGTCACAATTTTATGAGAAAAAAAATCGTAATGTTTTGAGAAAAAAAGTCACAATTTTATGAGAAAAAAAAACAATGTTTTGAGAAAAAAAGTCAGAAGAAATATAAGGTAAAGTCAATCCAGTGTGTTTTAATGTCGTTTTAAGAGTTTTTACACATATTTCGCTGATTATCGTGAGAATATCATGAATCGCAATTATTTTGGCCAGGATTCAGTAGGAATAAGTTACATAAAAGCCACTTCCTGTAGCACTTAATAGTCATATATGATATAATAATAAGCGAAAGCCAGCCTAAAACCTTCTGCAGAGTTCTGTTAAAGGAACATTTTGTGACACCAAAGGGGCTCTCAGAACAATGTGGTAAAAAAAAAAGAAAAAAAAAAAGGCTGATCACCCAAGGGAGTACGAGGCATACTCGTGTCTACGTGCACCTGCTGCTCTCAGTCTTCAGCAGCACTTTATCCCCAACACGGCTGCGTACACAGCACGGATTGTAGTCTAAATTTGAAAGTGTTGTTTCGGTTAGAAGTGCACGCACGGCAGAGCAGGAAAGTTAGATCGCAAAAATGCTTAGTGAGTCCAGTGAGCCCTGCAGCATACGCCACATTTCACCTTCTTAAATCTGCGTGACATTAAGATAAATGATAAGATATTCCATGCAGTGTACTCACTTGCTTCCTTGATAAACCTGTTGGGTGTACTCAGATGTTGCTGTTGAGTCGGTGGCTGTTAAAAAAAAACCCCAACACGGCTTCAGTTTGACATACAGGAGCAGCTTTCTTCTTTTAAGACTTTTCGGCTGGGTTGCACCAACAAGGATTAGTTTTATCTTGTTCTAATCGGAGTTTAGCAAAACAACACGATTAAATCCAGATGGAAAATTAAGCAGAGCTCTGTCTGTTGCATCATTACAAACTAATATCCGTTTAGGAAATCCAAGTTTAAACCAAAATTAAAGAGTTCATACGGAGATGCTTGCTCACCCAAATTAACATAAATTAATAAATAAATTAATACATTTGCATGCAGTCGGGACCTAACACTCGTCATTTTAAAAGAGAAACCTCCACAAGTTAATACTGGATCACATTTTAAACTGGAGTTTAAAGTTTTGGTGCAACAGAATTAATTTAAATTGAATCTTTCTTCATTTTAAGCTACTGTTTTAAGTTGGTGCAACATGATTTAAAGTTGCACCATGATTTTAATCCGTTTTAAAAAAGAATCCTTGTTGTTCGTACCAGAATGTGCATATGAGTTCATGGAGTCAGCGCAGGTCTGAGGTGCTGCTCCTCTGTCTGCGTCCGACTGCTCCCGATCACCTGAAATCAATCAAAGTGTCAATATCTTCCAAAAACAGCGCTGCGAGGGCCGGCGCATTTTCTTTTAAAAAAAATTTTTTTTTTACTTGTGCCGGCCTCACAGCAAACGACTTTGCAAGCGATTTCACCAAAGTCGGAATAAAATCACGAGAGTTTTGCTGGAGTTGTGGCCGTCTTGACGTTCTGATAAAATCAAACATTTAATATTAATTTAATATTATCGTACGTTTTTTTAGTCTTGGTTCATGCAAATAGTGAAGTTCAAAGATGAGACAGGAGGCGCAAGAACGTCAACAAAACACTTTGTACCCTGTAACTTTTGTGTTAAATAACGTGCATCTTTTCTCTTTTGTGTTACCACCACTTTTTTGTTGCTTTTTTCCCCCCTTTTTTGTGTGCATTTTGTTGTTTGTATGTTTGTTAAGCTGCGTTTCTACACCGCGCTTCAAAATCAATAAACAGAAGTCAAAAATAAACAGAAAGAACGTAAAGTCTCGGTTCTGTTAAACTGTGGAAAAGGAGCAGAAACTGGTGGAGTTGTGGAGTGAACAAGACAGTTTTATGAGTTTAATTCTGCTGATCCTTCAACCAGCACTTATTATAGTAAGAAATCTTAATTTTTGAAACAATTCTCCTCCCACTAAAATAGTGCAGCTAACCAACGGAGGCTGGTAGCAAGTTCAGGCGACAAAATCCAAAATGTAAATCTGTACGCAAATACAGTTTATCTTTGATTATATTGATGCCGAATATCAAGATTCCTTTATTGTTAAATCTAAATTCTACAAGTATAAGACAGTAAAATTGTTGTCTCCTCGGCATTGCAGCAATAATAGTAATAAAAATAATAAAACTGGCAACAGAATTGAAAAGGTGCGAAAGCAAAAAACAAAACAATGCGATTGCAATAAAATGCAATAATAATATACTGTAAATATAAACATAATGCATGCAAATAAGTAGCCTGTGTAAGGTGCTGTGTGTGTAAATGTGCAAATGTTCATATGTGCATGCTGTTTGTATGTTTGTTTGTTTGTGTGTGTGTGCGTCACAGACAGATAGATAACATATGATGTCTTTTGTCTTGTGTTATGTGTTTTTGTAGACCTGTAGAATTGTTAATATGTCATATTTCTTAAAGGGAGTTTGGCGTAATAAGCAGGAAATAATCTCAAAAGGAATCTAGTTGTAGTTTTGTAAATAGTGACCCTGCAAGATCCCCAGTCTTTGTGGAATCTTATGGTCTGATATTGTCTTTAGGGTGTCAGACTCTTGTACTGTGGTGGGGGGGGGGGGTTACCTGGATCCAGCTGAGCTGTGGACAGAGCAGAGTAAGAACTTTCCTGCTCTGATGATCCCAACACAGGACTCCCATCCTCACCTAAACTACTGGAAGAGCAGAAAGAAATTTAAATTATAGAATTTCTGCAGCCAGCCAACAGCCATATACAACTAAATAATTCAGCAACCACATAAAAAACAATCCTTCTTTAATAGTCTATTCAAAACTCAACATTTGTTCTTAGTGGTTTTCCATCAGAATCACTAGGCAGCAATTAATTGTTTTGTTTTTTAAAGATCAGAAACATGTAAAAAGACCAACCTCGGATCTTTCTCCAGTCCGCCGTCTATCTCAAGCTTCGCCTTCTTTGCCTGCAAACAAAAAGTTTTCACAATTATTCTTATTTTCTCTGCTGCTTCAGGATTGTGATATTAATCTTTTTTCTCAATATTGTAATCAATAAAGTCAGATGAAAATAAAATCAAGCCACCATAATAATAAAAACTGAAGGGCAATAAAATACAGAAATATGACTTTAGAACAATAGTTGTCCTTTGCTTTATTTATCATATTTGCTCTACTGCATTAAAGAGAAATAATACTTGACATCGGTACATCAACAAAATACTGTGTACACACACAGTACCACAATACTACAATATACTATGCTGTGAAAAAGGATGTGCATAAAAGGTTTGCACAAATACTGCAGCTGTGATACAGAATTACTGTGAAATTAACTTAAAGTAAAAAAAAAAAAAAGTAACAAAAAATGAATACCAGTTTCAAGCTTTTTAATCTATAATATATTGTTTCATTACAATTTGTTCAATCCAAAAAATGCGACAAATGCCTTTCACAAATTACGAATAAGAAAGTGCTTATCTTAGTAATAATAAGTAGTAATCAATTTAGAAAGTGTGCAAAAGTGATTCTCAAATTTTGAGACTATTTGATATTCTCACTTACTTGTTAAATCAAAATTGTCACTGATTAACTTTTCCATCAATCAATTAGTAATTCGTCAGCAGTACAGTGACCCTCACATACTCAACTATGCTCACGTTTTCTTAAAAAACAATTTTTTTTTTTTACAACAATTAAAACCTGCAGCAACAACCTGAGTATGAGAAGCAAAATGAAACGTCGACGGCTCGACATTAAGGCGTGTCCGGGACAAGTGGAAGAGAAATGTACTTGCCCCGCCAGACGATAAAAGTCATAAACAAAAAACAAAATACTCTGAATGACTGTGAGCCGTCGTTTGCGAAAATTCCGGTCAAGCCAGTCGCCGCGAGGATTCTGATGCTCGTCTATTCGTGGTGTTACGGTACGAGATTACAGGTGCTTGGAGCGGCCAAAAAGAAAGAACCATATTTCACCAATAATTTCTTACATTTAAAGTAAAGAAAATAAATTTAAAGGGAAAGTCCGCTTTTATGACAGGTCAAAGATGATTATTTGATGATATTTTAACATAAAAAAAAAGTAAGAAAAAAAACAGTACAGTAGAATAACTTCAAATTGTATTAAAATGGGGAAAATACTAATACTAATCTCTAAATAATGTTGTATATTTACCATATTATATGCTAACCTAAGTGCCTTTGGTGTGTACTTGATGTTTGTTTATCTCCCTCTCTTTTTATTTTCTCTCTCTGACTTTTATTCTTTTTACTTATTTATTTTTATTCTATGTGTATGTGTGTATGTATATGTAGGCCTATGTGTATGTATGTGTATGTGTGTTTATCTATTATTATCATTATTATCCTTCGTCATTTCTATTATATATATTTTCGTATTGTTTAATCAGTGCTGAGCATTATGTATGTGCAAAATCTGAAAAAGGCAATGAACTTTAAATCATAAAAAAACAATTTATTAACTGCACTAAAACTTGAAAGGTAAATGTACTTGTCCAAAGCACAAGTGGCTGAAAATATTAATGTCGAGCCCTGAATGTTGATCAAATATTTGCATGAACCTCATGAAACAATAACATAACAGGACCTATGTTTAATTTACCTGAACGTTATGACTCAAGATCAATAGAAATGTGTGGTGTGCAGACTCACCGGCAGCTCGTGCAGCTCCTGCGAGTCAACCATCTCTGCAGCAGAGCGAGCGGACATGTCTGCACGCACAGCCTACTCTCTGCACCTGGAACGCCTGTCCGGACCCTGCTTTACACAAACACAGGAGCAAAAAAAAACAAAAAAAAACACAGAGGCACAGAATCAATGAGGGTTATGCCTTATGTAGTTTTCCGATGCGTGACTCTCCCCTCCCCTTGTTTCATAAACGCTCCTCGTGGCATCCCTCCCCCGCCACTATCACACGGGTGATCAGCAGAGAGGTGGCCGCGTGGGGGAAAGTGGGGCATCCTGGTCCGATCTCCGGCTCTGACGTTGGGAGCGTATCTATATTCCCCACGTTCCTCCTTAATATCATCTTAACACGACACATTAGCGAGGCCTTTCAAACGCTTTTATCAGGGTTCCTACCGAGGCTGTCCTCGATTAATGAAATTCTTAAGTCGACTAACACTTGTAAGAAGTATTTTTCTATACTCCTGTGTGAATTAAATACCTGACAAATGAAAAGTACTGAATATTTCCTCATTTAATTAAGAATTGTACTGCAAAATGAGCAAAAATAGTTTCAAGTAAAATTATAGAGAAAAAAATATAGGCTAGGGCTGCACAATATATTGGTTTTTTTTTTAATCATCATATCGTGAAAGACTACAACATATTGCAAAAAACACTCAGGAATTTTTTGAGTTAGTTAAAAGAAAGTATTAGTAGAAAACTGCACTTTAAATTGTATTATTGTAAGGAATGTTGGAAACAATTTCCTTTTTTTTTTTATTCAACAGGCAATGTGTTGTATTTTAGCAGTACACACTTTATTATCTGTTTATTTATCGCAAGGAATTGATTCATTAAGGCATTATTCGACAACACTGTTATCGAATATTGCATATTTTCCTCATATTGTGCAGCCCTGTTAATGTGAGAGGCATTTGGCAAATTATTATTTTGAAGGAGGTCCAAGTTTGGATGTGCGAATATTTGATTATTATGATTTAAAAAAAAGAAAAAAGAAAGATGTTACCAAATATTTTGAGATTTTACAATGCAGCGTCAGAAAAAAAGATTCATAAAATCCTACTTCCCATGTCTTAAAACTTTTGAAAGATTGATTTAAGACATTTTGAGTAATGAATTCAATGACTTTTAAGGCTTCTTTAAGGATCTGCGGGAACCCTGTTTATGTTCTCAGCAATGTATATTAATATTTCCCTGGCTCAATATGTTGAAATCATAGCCTAAGCCTACTGATGTCCTTGAAACCTACACCCTCAAATTTTTTTTTTTTTTTTACATCAATATTGCGAGTGTCTGAACTGATTTTTTTAACAAAACGGTCATTTGCAAATTGAACTCCGAAGATCGCCCTCACCAATCTCTCGCAATGTCAAAACACAGGACCCGGATGACCCCGACGTTTCCCAAATATCCCCGCCACGCTTGTGTTTACATGTGACCTAACCGTCACTCAACCAAAACATATTCTCCAGAAGCATTAGCCGCTCAGGTGCAAGCTGCCGTATCAATAGATGCCCAGAGGGGATAAGATCTAACCTCGTTTTGTCCACTGCTCGCTCAACTGGCCTTTCGCCCCCGTGACTGGGACATTTATCTAACTGACATAACGTCAGCTTATGTAAGTGAACTCAAACAAAGTATTACATTTGAAGGGCAATAAGGCCACTAGATGATGGACTGATAATAATTTAACCCACATACTTACATTTTAGATATTCCAATCCCAGCCTGCCACATAACTTAGCCGCAAGATGCCAAAAAGTCAAAAAGAATAAGATAATCTATATTTTCTCAGCTGTATTGACCTCAAAACATCTGATTTGTGTTTTCAGTGATTCTTCTAAAATGGAATTTTCTCCCTTTTGGTCCGTATATTCTTTTCTACCTCGCCTGGCCTGAGGTTGAGATTGACCCAGATTTAGGTCAATGTGTTTAAACTTTAAAACTTTGAACTTAAAAGTTTTAAAGATTTAGGTCAATGTGTTTAAACTTTAAAACTTTAAACTTAAACGTAAAAGTTTCCAAGATTTAGGTCAATGTGTTTAAACTTTAAAACTTTGAACTTCAACTTAAAAGTTATAAAGATTTAGGTCAATGCATTTAAACTTTAAAACTTTGAACTTAAACTTTAACGTTTTAAAGATTTAGGTCAATGCGTTTAAACTTTAAATTTAAAAGTTTTAAAGATTTAGGTCAATGCGTTTAAACTTTAAAACTTTAAACTTAAAAGTTTTAAAGATTTAGGTCAATGCGTTTAAACTTTAAAACTTTAAACTTAAACGTTTTAAAGATTTAGGTCAATGCATTTAAACTTAAACTTTAACATTTTAAAGATTTAGGTCAACGTGTTTAAACTTTAAAACTTTCAACTTAAACTTTAAAGTTTTAAAGACCAACATGTTTTAGAGCTGTGGACTAATCGATTAATCAATTGACAGAAAAATAATCGCAACACCAACTAATTTGATAATCGATTAATCGTTAAAGTAATTTCTAATGCAAAACTGGCAGAAAATGCTGTTTTCAGCCTCTCAAATATGGAGATTTTCCTGCTTTTCTCCATTTTATATCATTAAAGTGAATATCTTTGGCTTTTAGCAGCTTCACTTCGAGGTGTTTTTATCTTGAATTTTTTGGGGCATTTTTTCCCCTCATGGCTTTTGGTGTTTCTTTCCCACTGATCTATCCCTTTCCCTGATAAACTGATAAATATTCGGTGGGTAAATTGCGATAGATCTGGGAGCGGGTCTTTACTATGCCTCCAATTACTCCATCAGCAAACCGGAAGTCCAAACAGCTGATTTTTTTAAAACAAATATTGGTAATTTCTCAAAGCAGCGACTCCCAGTTTATATGCACTACTACTGCTTTTTCTGTCTGATTTGACTCAAATTCATCAAAGCCACCATCCCTCCTGCTGTTGCCGCCGGTAACAGTCACCTCTCCTCCGCCAGCGTCACAACAATACTCGGGTTGAATAGCGCTACCTGAGGAACAACATCATCCTGATACAAGATCCTTCTGGAGTCTCAGCTTCAAATGTTGTCTTTTCCCGGAGGATGGAGTATCAGGTCCAGGGGACACCGCACAGATCAGGGGAAATCAGTGGCTTAGGGCAGTAAACTAAACATCTAATGTTGTGTTGACTTGGAATAGATTCTCATTTATTTGACAAAAGAGTCAAAAACTCTATTTTACGGGTTGTGTGATTTCCTGAAAATGTCCTAAAAAGTTTTCTGGAAAGACATATGTAATTTCTTATTGATTGTATATTCTGAGACAGTTGTTTAAGTTTATAAGAAGGTGCTGTTTCAACTTTATCATCATTTTGGGATGCTCAAGTTTGTGGTGATGTCGAGCTGTATTCCATCATACTGAGGTATTTCTAATATTTAATATTTAGAAATTAAGTCATATTAACCTGTAACAATATTGTCATACTCTAAATATTGAATCAGAACTCTGTAATTTAAATATACTTAGTGTAATTTCTATGTATGCAAGTACACGACTATGACTATATTTGTATTTATTTGCTGCTAATTGGAGTGAATTGCTGCCAACCCAAATTTAATTGTGTTTAATATGCAATAACGCATCTAATCTTTTCAGAGGTATTTCCTTAGAATAACTGTTATATAAATATTAATTTAACTTTACCCTTAATGATTGTTGTATTTGTTGCTATCCTGCAAATACATTTTAGCATTTATAGCAGACCTGACATACTCTCTAGAAGAGTATTAAGAGTACCAACTGATGATCACTGTACTTTTTCCCTGTAAATACATAATCTCTTCCAGAAACTTTCCTGGGAATGTTTTTCCTTTCTAGGAAATTATTAGGAAAATATGGGACATATAAAATGAAGAATTAGCAGAAGGTCTCCATATGACTTTTGAACTTTAGTTACATTTTATGAGACTTTTCCTTTCCTTCCAATCACTTTCTAGTAACAAAATGATTTCTCATTGTTTGCAGATTACATCTCTGACAGATGCAGACAGCAACTCTGTGTCAACACCTCTGTTTGCTCTAACACCCATGTCTCCAGTATTATTTGTCATGCACACTGCAAATTAACAGAAATCCAGGCACAGCACAGCATCAACTCAAGCTAAACTTCCTATCCATGTCATCTGCAAATGTTAGCCGACAACCGCTAGCTGAATCCAGCAAATAACCCAGCCGGGGACAGTTTACAGTGAAGGTGAAGTCTGACATCAGACTAATTCCTGGAACACAGTAGCTCGTTTATCTTTAATTTGATCATAGCAAGGTTTAAACATCATCTGCACAGCCAAGGCTTGAAGCTAGATAGGCAACTAACTAGTACGATGAGCAACTATAACAGCACTGATTAAGCTTAACACCCAGCATTTAGATGCCATCGTGCAAGCTTTTCAACAGGAACGTTAGCTTCCCAACGTTAGCAGAGTCGCTATATTTACGCGCTTTATCATCGATTTTAATAGAGAAAATGGCGTCATCCGCTGTCGATTTTACACACATACTAGCTAACTTGTCTAGGGTTAATGGTGATTAAATATCTAAGCTGGCTGTGAACTACTTAGTTTGGCCCAGGCATTAAAGTTTTTATCTCCAGAAATTAGTCGGGACCAGCAGCCATTGGAGTGGGTACTGAAATGACATCGTGTGAAAGCATCTCACCGATCTACCATTCTGATCGCAACAAAAACACTCCAGACACACCGAAAATGATCAAACTCAGTCTTACCATTGAAGGAGTGAATGAGAAACGCTTTTATTTCAGCGTCTTCAATTGAATCCACTGTGTCAAGCTTTGTCTGTTGTTAGGGAGCACTATTTTGCAGGAAGTTTTCGTTGCAGTCAAGGCCTACTGCGCATGCGCCAGAATGTCCATTCACAGGAGTCCTTTCTTTGGCGCGACGGGGGATGACAGGTGTGGCGGTACGTCAACAACACAGGTGAGAAAAGACTGCAAACATTTGTTATTTGAACAGATGAACCCTCCTGTTAAATGTTGTCAGGGTGTGTCACTTCTTATAAATGCGTGTTCATATAAAACAACTTGTAGAAATATGTAGAAAATTGTTTATTAATTAATTAGTTTGGCTAATTTTAAGCTAGCTGAGTTGTCCAGTGGTGATATGTAGCCTTAGGCTAACTAAGTCAATTTACTCTACATGCTAATTTCAGGTTCATATGTTTACATGCTCTAATGTTCAAAAACATTACTTTTCTCATACTGTCTTTTTGAATATACCTGTATTTATCATCTGTCTGAAACCTTTAAAGGCTCATGGGAATGTGACTTCACATTTGTGAAGGTAAGAGCGCCATCCACTGGCTGTTTACTGTGAGTGTTAAAAAGAGCTAACACAAAACACTACATTGTGAATAAGATTAAAACGTAGTGTATATAATATACAGTCAGACACAAAGGCAGGCTAACCTTATTTGTTTATTTTTGCTGGATACCACTCGGCTAATCATTTATGCATGGTTAGACAATGCATTTTGTTAGCATACAGTTAGCATAACATTAGCTCATTTATCTTTGTCCGGATTATTGTGTAGTTGTAGATCTGAAGGTACTAGGTCTGCGCAATATATCGTTTTTATCAACTTGCGACACTCAGGGATTTTTTGATTTAGTTAAAATAAAGTATTAGTAGAAAGCTGCACTTTAAATTGTAAATATCATTCTTTTTTTACACAGTATAAACTCCTGTGATGATTGTACTTCATGTTCTGACAACTGTATATGATATCACAATTTGTCTTTACCTTCTCTGTATGTTCAGCTTGCCACCACTGGCCTCACCTGCAGCTGGTCACATGACGTCCGATGAACAGCTGACTGCCTGCCTCACCTCTGCCTTTGGATCTGGCCTGTCACACGGTGCTGATGTTTCTACAGGACAAGGTCAGTCCCAGAGACAATAAAAACCATATTCCTGCTCTGCAGAATGGAGCTCAGGGTATAAAGTAGGGCTGCAACTAACGATTATTTTCATTATCAATGCAGATTAATCGTTTGATCTATAAAATGTCCGAAAATAGTGAAAAATGTCCACCCCAGTTTCTCAAAGTCCAAGGTTAAATGTCTTGTTTTGTCCAAAGATTTTTAATTTAATATGAAATAAAACAGAGAAAAGCAGGAAATATTCATATTTGAGAGGCTGAAAAGAGCATTTTCTGACATTTTAGCATGAAAAATTACTTTAACGATTAATCAATTTTCAAAATAGTTGCCGATAATTTTTCTGTCGATCGACTAATCGTTGCAGCTCTAATTATTATGCTCCATATGTTATTGTGTAAACGTGGCATCAATTATAGCACAAACAAACAACAGCACACTTGCCTTGGATTTAGAGAATTTATTTGCCATTTCTGACACAGATTACACAATTCAATATTTCACTTGATCATGTAAATTATCTTCTTTATACAGTAGCAGTGGCATGAAAATAAATATACATTAAAAAATACAAAACAGAAAAGTAATGCTTCCAAATATGGAAGAAAATGATCTAGAACTGTGTGTTGCCTTATTATTATTATTTTTTTTTTTTAATTTTCAGCAGGCTTGAAAATCCACTCTGTATGCAAACAACG
Source organism: Heterobranchus longifilis (assembly GCA_028570985.1). NCBI lineage: Eukaryota > Metazoa > Chordata > Actinopteri > Siluriformes > Clariidae > Heterobranchus > Heterobranchus longifilis. The sequence continues at coordinate 4,586 of JAOVVB010021735.1, read as the reverse complement.
GTCAAAACAAAAACAATCTCTGTTTGAGTGAAGATCCTCTCTCAATAACTTAATGAATATCAGATTATAAATTACAACTTATACTTCTGCTAAAAGAGATAAAATGGTAATTATTCTTTTGGAGTTAACACGGTTTTATTGCACTTTCCAGAACCATATTATGCAGCAGGCCAGTGGCTAAACACTGTTAGTGGAAAGCCAGCGCCTGCTCCACCTAGTGGTTCTTTCTTCAAGTTAATGAAGCACTTTTTTTATACAGATTATTTTCTAGAAAAGGGGCGCAGAGGTTTCGGGGGAAAAGAGATATGTACATACAGTAAATATGGATCAGGCCGCCCTGGACAGGCACAAGACATTCACAGTTCTTCTCTACATGATGCATAAATACAAAAACATATAATCCATCTGGAGTGTTTGCAATAGAACAGCAATCACTTAAATTTAAAAGGAGTTTGATACACAGTATGTGCTGTCATTGATGTAGGCCTGTTATTGCTGGTTGAACTCCGTATCACTCTCCTGATCAATAAGTCTTTCATAAACAGCAGATATAGATTAACACAGTCACTGGTTGTAAATGAAAAGGTGTTGGAAAAAAAAACCCCAAAAATAAAATATATTGCCATACAGGAAATAGATTTTTCAGTACTAGGAAACATGTATAACTCATTTATAATATATGCAGAACTTTTGTAAAAGAGCGAATGTTTGTACTTATTATGGAAAATAAAATATATGTAACTTTTTTTTTCTTCTACACAGTACAGTAAAACTTTGATCTTCAGTTTTTTGAGGACAAACCGATCAAAGAAAAGTGTTAAAGCATACCATAGTTAACTGTTTGGTCCACTATTAGTAAAATATTGAAATGCCATGTTTGGTTTTTTTCTTTGTCCAAAGCAGAGATATGAAATAAAAAGTGGAAAGATATGAAGCTGTCGAATCCAAACGTTGCTTAAAAGAAGAAGCAGCACTTTTCTTGACCCTTGTTTCCTCGAGTGCAATTGAGCATTCACATGAAAATAACTTTGAAACAAAAACTGTTTTTTTAACAGACACGTAATGAAGGCATCAACCTTAACGGCCAGCGCCCTGGTCAAAAATCCAAACAAGTTAAACTGTTTTTTATTTTTATTTTTATTTTTTTGATAAAGCCGGCTCTTTGCGCAACGCTGCTGCTGCTGCCGTCCAAACTGCCTTTCGAACCTCAGGCACTTCTCCTCATGTCACTTCACCAGTCGCTGTGAGAGTGATGTTGTATGACCCCGGAGTGCATCCATACTTGGCACACATGTATTAGAGTTTTGGGTGGTTGAGACAGAAGAGTAGGGCCAGTGTTGTAACATGAGAGCCCCCCTGTCTGTACACTTATCATGCACAAGATCCCTCAAAGATCTGCCCCCCTTATGTTCATTTTGTCAGTTAGATCCTCTGTAACGGCCCCGCCACCTCCCCCAAAAACAGGCTGCTCCGGCGTGGTCCCTCTGTCAAAATAAGTCTCTCAAATCCAGAGCTCGTATCCTCGTTTCCTCTTGCGAGTTCCCGGGACAGAAGGGTAGAGATGTTGTTGGCGTTTCACATAAAGGAGTGGTCTGCCGGAGGGCCGTAAGAGAAGCCGGGGAAAGCTCCGGCTGCTTCCTTGACGCTGCTGCTTACGGTCAGGGAGTCGTTGCACAGAGAGGAGGACACGGGCAGGTGGGTGAACTCGGGGTCGAAGTGTCGGAGGTCTGTGGGGCCGCTCTGCGAAACCAAGCAGGAAGGACATCAATCATTAGACGCGTAATCGAAGGAAAAGTGTCAAGACGCTACTGGACGTTTACTGTTGTGCATTATACTGCTGTATTTTGGTAATTGGTTGATTGTTTCGGACTTTGATCGTGCAAAATGGCAAACATTCGCTGGTGAAACTGTGTGTCGATTAATCCACAGAACATTACAATTTTGACAATTTCGTTAAAGGTATTTTTAAGCATAAATGGCAATAATTCACTGGTTCTAGCTTCTCAAATGTGCATATTCTCTGGTTTTCTTATGTTGGGTTCAGACCAGACGCAAATAAAAGAATCTACTTTTGGACGCTGGAATCTTATGTTTTGACTCGCTTCATTCGTGCGATTACTCGAGTCGCTCGCCGGAAGTTCAGATTTTTCAACTCACGCCGATGAGCAAATTTGCGTCATTTGTGTCATCGCGCCGCGCAATTTGCATGGCCCGACCGGAACTCGCGTCTTTACATTGACTTTATTATTATTATTATTTGCAATTAATTCTCGCAAATTAATTTATTCGCGTCCGGTGTGTACACGACATTATGATACTGAAGTTGTTGGGTTTTGGGCTGTTGGTCAGACAAAACAAGGGGCTTTGGGAAACTAATGTCTCGACTAATCGTGAGACTAATTGATAGATTAATAACTGATAATCGAAATAATTGTTACTCGCAGCCAGTGCTGTTGATTATTTTTTTGACAGCGACAGTTGCTTTTTTTTACTTCACCACAGATTTGTTGTTCAGAATATATCATCAGGGAATTAGTCCCCTGGACGCGTCAATAATGAGTTTACTGCGTTTATTTGAATTTTAATGCATCAGAGACAAAATGATTGTAAACTGAATATTTTTGTTTTTGGACAGTTGGTTCTGACTGACGAGTTAATGACGTCACATAGGGCTCTGGGAAATTGTAGCTATTATTTTTCACAATTTTCTGACATTTTATAGCCAAAAATGAATCGCTAATGAAAAACCATCCTCATAGTTTGAACGTACCACTGAGGGGATGAACGGAGGTGTGATCTTCTTGGCCATCAGGTCCTCCCAGTTGATTGGAGAGAAGAAGGAATGGTACTTGAGTTCAAGCTGGAGGGGAAAAAAGAAATGATCGATCAACAGATTGACAGCAAACAAGCTTCACTCATCTCTCACGGGTCTCGGTGTTATGCGTGCTTTAGGGTCTAAAGCTGTGCGCACTTACAAAGTCGTCCTTCACTCCCAGCCTCTTGGTGCGGTCCTTCTGCAGGAGCCCCTCCAGCAGTTCCCTGCCTGCGTTCGACACGTTGGGCTTGAGCACCGGAGACTTGTGCAGGATGTTGTTGTACATCTCAGCGGTGTTGCGACTGTAGAACGGAGGCTAGACAGCAAAAGAATAACAGATTGAGTTAATACAAAAACAAGCGGTAGAGTTGCACTAAGAGGCATAATAAGCTTTCACTTACAAGTCCATAGAGCATCTCGTAGAGCACCGATCCCAGACACCACCAGTCAACTGTGCGGTCGTACGCCTGCTTCTGTAGAACCTCAGGGGCCAAGTACTGAGAGGAAAAAAAACAAGAAATATTATAATTTGTCCTTGCTGATGTTTCTGTATTGATAATAAGGATGTAGGGCTGAACGATTTGGAAAAAATATCTAATTGCGATTATTTTGACTGATATTGCAACTGCGATATGATTCACAATACTGGACGGAATGATCGTTATTCTCATTTAATTGCAAAATATATTAAAATGATGGTGTGATTTGATTTGAGTTGTGTGAGAGTTTGTAAACGGATGTTTTGATTAAGCATGGGACAATATGAAAATTTCATGTCACGATTATCCTGGCCAATATTATCCCGATAATAAATTAAATATGCTTAATGGCACTAAAACACACTGGAATCACCTTACCTTACATTTAGCTTTGTTGGGACTTTTTTTCTCCAAACATTCCAACTTTTTTCTCCAAAAATTACGACTTTTTTTTCCAAACATTACAATGTTTTTCTCCAAACTTTATGACTTTTTCCCTTGAAACTTTAGGACTTTTTCCTTGAAACATTACTTTTTTTCTCTCGTAAAATTGCAATTTTTCTTCTCAAAATATTACACCTTTTTTTAAGAACACTGCAATAAAGTCAATTTGTGAGTATATTCACGATATTCACGGTTATCCCGATACTGGAAATTCTTCACGATCTACCTAATTTTTATCACAAACCACGATAAAAATCCATTATTGTCCCACCCGCCACTCAAACTCTGTTTTCAAGAAGCCAAAGTTCAAGCCCCTAACGACAGCACTTCCTCTCTCAGCGTACAGTGTTGCACCACTGGGGAGGAAAGACAAACTCTGCTGTGGCCTGTGAGGGGTTAAGCGGCAGCAGGCTGAGTCTAATGCAGATTGTCAGGGAGATAAGATTACCAGTTAGTGTGCTGGTGAATGGAAGCCACCGCAGATCTCCACTGACAGTTGACAGGAAAGACAGGAACCACGGTCACACAAGTCCCCCTTTCACACTGTTCCACCCGTCTGCACGCTCTGCGCACGTCATGCAAAGTAAGCACGACCGTGTCAACATTTCATGTCATAATCGGTAATGATAAACATTACGACTTTTTTCTTGAAACATTACGACTTTCTCATAAAATTGTGAGTTTTTTTCTTAAAACGTTCAGAATTTTTCTCTCGAAACATTACGACTGTTTTTCGAAACATTACGACTTTTTTCTCGAAACATTACGACCTTTTTCTCAAAACATTACAACTTTTTTCTCGAAGCATTACGACTTTTTTCCAGAAGCATTCCAACTTTTTTCTGAAA
>JAOVVB010021725.1:0-16096 GCA_028570985.1 Heterobranchus longifilis | reverse complement strand
CTACCCCTTTTGAATTCAAAGAGTGAATATGATTTTTAAAGTGGACATATTATGCTAATTTTCAGGTTCATAGTTGTATTTTGGGTTTCTACTAGAACATGTTTACATGCTTTAATGTTAAAAAACACATTATTTTTTTCTCATCTGAATATACCTGTATTCACCCTCTGTCTGAAACGCTCCATTTTTGCACCTGTCTCTTTAAGTCCCCCTCCCGAAAAAAGCCCAGTCTGCTCTGATTGGTCAGTTTTTCCGGCTCTTCCTCATCTGCGCTCCTGTAATGGCACTGTAACGGCATTTTCTACCTATGTATAGCATAGTTATGACATCACATGTACAGAAGTCCTGACGGCTTGTTTAAAGGCACAGTTTCTGAATACAGGCTGTGTGCATTTCTTCTTGGATTATGCATTTTGATACTTTTACAGTATTTATATAGCACCTAGACCTGCTTTATAATAAAACAAGACACGGAAATCTCACTTTTACAATATGGGACATTTAATACATGTATGTGTACACTAGTTGTGGCATATAGGGATGAAGAGAGAGCCATCATGTGACAGGTTCTAAGCTGGTTCTGGATGTCACTGTTACATGGTGCCATGCCCTGGAGGCCCAGACAAAAAAGATTTGAAAGCAAATTGCATGTAACATAAATACACAGATTGTTTGTTTTTGTCTCTTAGTCATGCTCGTGCACACCCTTGACGATTAGGCAAGGACAGAGTATCCTTCACCTATCATTATCGCTAATCACATGTCCTTCTGCCTCCTGTCACATCACTGATGTTGAGTCAAAATTAAGTGATTTTATTTCTGTGCTCATGTACAGTAAGCTGTTCCATCTTCCTTGGCTTTCTGCTCTTTCTTGAATGTGTATTTTGTCCTGCAAAATATTTTCAGTCATATCAGGTTTTCATCAATCAATAGCTCACACTACAAAGTGCAGTAAACTCACTTTAAGTGTGTAGCCCGAAGATGACGATGCATCTGCTGCACACTTGAAAACATGGACTATCTTCAGAGAAATACACTCTATTATCTACAGGTGTTGAAAGGCTTGCATCAAACATGACCGTTCAAATCACTAGTTTCCCCTCCCCATAAACTCCATAGCACTGCATTCTGACTATTTTGTGATGGAGACAAAAAATTGATGTCCTTGAGTGGAAAATTACAGAATGTAAGACACAGAGTAGGTAACACATTTGGTTACTGTGTGACTTTGTTTCCAACAGAAAGATTACCAACCATAGGAAACTTTTACCGCTATTGCTAGGGACAGTTTTACAACATGGGAGATTCTGACATCTGCCTCCGCAATCCCACTGTGTGCATCGTGACTGTTCTATGTTGAATGACATCGTCAAGATGAAAAGAATAACAGATGCTGTATAAAATTGGTTGGAATTAGCATTAGATGTAATTTCAGGAACTGCTGTGAGTTGGATTCTAATGTGCATGATACTGTAATTATTAGAATGCCTATACATTCTTAGCTACAATAAATGTATATTATCACAACTGTGAGCAGGTGGTATAATCATAAAAAGACAAAATGGTTGTGGGCTATACCAGATGCATTCAAGTGGTAGCCACTATGACAGTTTAGCAGTTTGCTGTATGGTATTCAACATGTGGATACATTCTTATAAAGAAACATTGCCCTTTCTGTGACTTTTCTGCCTCCCTTCTGTACATGCATAACAGGCTCTTCTGCTGTGGCCCACATTTCTAACTTCACCTCTCTCCCTGACACATTTCCCCTCCGCCCCTGCATTGCCACTAAACAACCAGATTGTGATGATGCTGGGTCAGAGGAAAGAAAATGGCATGGCGGAATAAAAATTAATTCAGCACTACAGTACATGCATTGTACCCAAGCAGCAACCTCCAGGGCTGAAAAATGAAGCCAATGCGGAAGTACCAAAAACTGCAGTTCCTCGAATGGCCACTTGAGGCTAGCTCCAAAAAGCGAGTCAATCCCCATAGACCCCCATGTTAACATGCCCAACTTTACAGCAGAAATAAACAAACAAAGGTTTACAGCCTGGTGCAAAAAACGAATTTCCCCGCTCATGACAACTCACCTATTTAAATTATCTTAAAGTTTAAAGTTATGCATGATCAAGGGCATGGCCGATTTGAGTGACAGGTGGGTGCCGTCACAGGTGGCTAATACTGTAGGCTTCATTCACGCTCCAGATCCATCGGGAGCCACCCACTTTGAGCTTCATTTTGGTTCTTCAGAAACCTCTGGGTGACGTCACGGAGACTACTGTTTAACATGAGCCTAGAATGCCTGTGTAGATCTGGTCCTGCCCCATCCTCTAATCAGCATTGGTGGATCATGGACTTTGTGAAAGGACAATGATGAATCTGTCTCCTACAGAAAGGTGGGCCTGGCGGCATCATCACAGACTTTTGCTTAAAGGATAAATCCCCTCTCTGAGTCTCTTGCACTGGCATGCACCACCAATCTGGGATCCTCAATGCATTCCAGGACTTGAAGTATTGTAATTTACTTTCTCAGTGTAGCCACATTTTTACTCCACCTATTGATTCTACTTCTATTTCGGCTCCTGATTTTCGATATTCTCTTAAATTACTTTGTGGGTCTCTGTGATAGAGAGTGATGGCAAGTTTTTGTCTGTATTGAGAAAAAGTGAGAGTGAAGAGAGAAAAATGCTACAGTGTTGTACCCATTTGTTCAAGCTACAAAAAAGGCTGATGAAGAGTATTTTGTTTTTTACACGCTGCTGATAACAGATCCACAGAGATACAGTTCATGGCTGCACAGTTTATTCATAGACATTAAACAATCCCATTTTCATCCAAGTGGAAAAAAACATTATATTTACTCAGACATTCGGATGCACAACAATCATAGAACATCGAAAAAAAAACCTCATTCGGTGGTTTTCATTTTGATTTTTTCCATTCCATTCCACCAGTCCCTTTAGAAGTCTCTGCATTAGCCTGGACTTTAGTTTACTGTCTGTGGAGAAAATGTTTGTCTGCCGATGTGCTGAGGAAAGCCTAGGGCTGAAACACGTCTGTTTCCTTCTGCTGCTGTGCGTCATAATTAAGTATTACATACTTATTTGAGTGTGCTGACTACTTAATTTGCTATTTTTTTAAAATGTTTTTCGGGTCATTATACTCTAAATACATTTGGGTTGAGCACGCCAGTTCTTAGGGGTTTTTTTTCCCCAAAAGGTGACTCTGAAAAGAAACCTTTTTTTTATTCTCAATGCCTGACACCAAAACCTGACATTATGTTTTTGGTAGCTGAAATATTTTCTGCTAATGTATTGCTGCTGCAGTGGAGTTACACAGCCATGCTGTAGTGTCTTTGACTGTGGTTACACTTGTCTTTTCAATGCAACTTTTGTGATCGGATGCTCCAGATCGTTCACTGTGACCTGCCTGATTGGATAGTGATCAGATATATTTCCATGAGGATATATTCCCGCGCAATAGAGGCATCCAAAATGCCACTTGGTGCAAGAGAGAGCATTCTTCTTTTCTTTATTTTGTAGTGGTGGTAGGACCAGTATGAGATGCGATTTGTTGAGCAGTGAGCAGCGGAGACGAGACTGACGATTAACATAGCTATTGTTTTCCTCAGAGCTGCGTGCTGTGCCAGCTGTGCTCGAGCCCCAGTTTTCCTTCCTTTTGCTCTCGCTCGGGAGAGGAACTCCCGGGTGGGGGGAAGATGATGTGAGACCTACGTTTGATACATTTTCCAGATTGTGCCCACATGCTGTCCACACCTCACTGAGATCCAAACGAAATCCAAGCCTAGGCCACCACGGCATGTGATCTGGCTGATCGCATCCCAATGTGAGCAAGATCCGATATCCAAATGTACAGACAGTTTCCCTGACCAAAAATGGTCCTGGTGGATGTCAGAAATTGCAAGGTGGACAGTCAGATGGTGATGTTGTTTCCACATCCAATAATGGTCCAGTCAGACCCTCTCTTACAAACCAGGACAATTTGATCATATTATTGTATAGAAAAGCAAATGCATGTTTGTTTTTTTTAACACAGCAACATTTGATTGACAATTTATTTGGTTGTGAAATGGTTGTGATCAGACACCTCCTCCATGTCCCCTCACATCCTCAGCAAACATTGAGATGTTGAATGACCTTTGTTTGAACATCTAATCAAGATGTCCCATAATGGTTCAAAAATAGACTTTTCAGCTATTTTGCTAACATTTATGTTCAAACTGTGCATTTAGCAGCTTTATAATATAAAAACTGAAAATAATAAGTCAGCTAAGTCTAAAAACATGAATAATAATAAATAATTTTTCCAAATTGTCTTTGGTCACACTTTGGAGAAATTCATCTTCAGGCTCTCTGCAATAATGCCTAGTCCACACGTACACAGGTATTTGAAAACAGGTTTTTTTTCCTCACCCGTTTAAAAAAATAATTGTGTCGACAAGCATAGATATAGAAAATCTTTTTGTTAACACGTGAATGCAAAAACACAATTGAAGCGCTGTAAATTGAGTAAATTGACATTGAGGGTTGCCATGGCTTTGGTGAAACACTGCTACAAGTTCCTCTACTTTGACTCAGTGACAGGTAACTGTGTATACACAGGGCCCATGTGGACTGTAATTACTGCACAGACTTGCCTTATTATTTTCGAAACCACTTGTCTTTACAATTCACAACACTGACAGGCGATCTCATTACAGTTGTCTGCCCTTCAATGTGCAGGCGAAGCAGCTCACTCAAATACAACAGCGATGTCCCTGACATACAAAAGTTATCTCGCCATTCTTCCGCTACAACCACCAACTCTTTAAACCCTTTAAACATGTTAAAAAGTTGTACTGTTGGCAAGGTTAGCACCAGCACTATTTTAACCATGTCGCCTCTTGTAAACAAATGAAATAACAGCGCACACTAGTGACATCACAGACTTGGCGCACACTTTGTTGTCTCCACCTTGGGCTGAGTTTTCCAAAAGGTCAGTTTACCATGTCCTTATACAGCGTTTGCGTGTGGATAGGAGGCCAGAAAGCATAGAAAAAGCTATGTTTTAAAAAATACCCATGTGGGCCTACATGTGGACAGGGCATAAGTCAGGTGACGTTGTATAAATCATGACATGTCTTGTACTGTGTAAACATTTTGTAGGTGGCAGGATAGAGTGCAGGACTTACACTTGGGAGACTAGAATTTGTAACCTGTGTGGGACAACATAGGTTATCTCTATTATTTTTAGACTTAGTTGATTGGTCAAAGTAATTACATATTTTGACATCACCGAAATATACAGAAAGGACATCCAGCAGACGTCAAGGTCCGACCCGGACATTGGTAAAACTTTCATTTTGGCACTATTTTTGCACCATATCAGGATGTCTTGAATTGACGTTCAAACACCGGTCATATAACTTCTCAATGTTTTCTGGGTACATAGGCACAGTGGTGTTTTAGGCCTGGTGTTCCCAGTCTATAAAGCTCTGGCTACTGACTAGTCTCTCTTTTTCCTTCCTTGCAGGCACCCCTTTGATTATGTTGCAGCTTTAGTTCATCTTTGGCTCTTAGGTTTACATGCACCCCACAACATTATCTCACACTATCTCCACTCTCATGCACACCCTACTGGTTCCACTGACCATCACTCTCCATGTGCTTTTTGTACATTTGTTGTGTAATGGTTCCCACTTTGTCATGGCTTTACGAGCCAGATTGTGACACAAGTATAATGTTTACAATGTTTATCAGCTTAGTTTATCAAGTTAGCCTGCTAACATGAGTTAATTAGCACTAAATACAATGTACAGCCAAGGTTAATGAAGTACCAAAGTATTGGACAAATTGCCCCTATTGCATGGGAATCCAATAGTTGTTGAGATATTTCACTCAAAACCAAAAATATCAACCTGATGGTGGCACCACAGACAAAGTCAAGGGAGGTCATGAATGTATGCATTGTTGAGATATCTCAGTCGCAGACCGACTGCTAGACCGACATTGCCATCCATAAAAAGCATTGCAACACACAAACATCTCTAACCCTGGTTGAATGTCTGCATCAATAAAAACGTTGTTATATCACAGGTGGATACATTAGTGCATCCCTCCACTGCTAAATGTTCTTCTTAGCAGCCCAATGCCCATGCCTCATACACTTAAACCATGATAAGTAGCAGAATGAACTCACTTTTATGGCTTTAATTACACAACATCCTTCATCCTTGGTTACTGTTGTTGATAATAACAAGGACAGAAAGAATCTCAAAACCTGAGGAATTGATCAATTTGGGTTGTTTGGGGACACTAAAATCTAACTAAAATGATCTTCACATGTACTCTGACCAAATTCATTTTCGGCATCTTTCTATGCACCGGTTTTTGAAGCTTTGTGTGTTTCCTGCTGCACCCAGTGTTTCAGAGTTGTATAAGTGCCCTCCAATGTGTCAGTATTGGGCACCAATTAACCAGGTTTATTTGTCTGTGTGCCCGTTGTGCTTGCCGAGTAAAAGTGTTTCTGACTCTGATGTAGAAATATGAGTGGGTTTATCAACCCTTTGAACAGTGCGATGTGGGTTTGAACGTTTAACATCGCTGGATGAAATGATTGCCATGACCTCAATACGCTTTTCAATAAATGGCTCAAAAAGCATGATTAGTTTTGGTGTCCTTGGCTGTCCTTGTTGTTATGTTTACTACATACTTTAGTATTGCAATATATTTCAGGTACAGTTAAGATACATATTACAGATACAAACCCTTTATACTGCAGGTGCCTTCTGATCAGCAGGGAGAGCACGCTGCTGTTGAAATGCACCATTACTTTCCAGGTTAAGCCTGGACTGAAAACCAAAGTTGATGAGGTCTTGTAAAGTCTCAGTACTCTGAAAGACCTTGCCTTATCAGCTTTCGGTAAGGTAATCACATTCATTTCTAAAATAAATCATTTTTAAAGCACATTTTCAGCTTTTCGCTTCTAAAATCTATTACCCATGCTACTCTTTTTCTGCTGCTATTCCCACATAATTTATTTAGCAGCCTTGTGGGTAGACAGACAATCCTGTAACCTGAAGGTTCCAGGTTTAATCTGCCAACAATCAATGTCCATCGACAGACGTGTGTCCTGAGCAAGTATCCCTGAGCAAGCAACTGACCCCTTATCTGATTCCTCATTGTAAGTTGCCCTAGGTAGGTTTACAGTAATCCTTAATAAATATAGTTCCTCTCTGCAATAATCAGTGACATTTTAAAATATGAACCAGCATACAGACATACTTTTTAAATTATACATTTCTTTTAAATAATCAACTACAGTGAATTTTTGCCTTTGACAGTAATACACAGTAGAGAAAGAGCCTTCGATCCAGCTTATACTGAACTTTCATTGTGTGCTGCTTGCATTAACCATTCAAGAGTGAAGGAGTTGTACCTGCAGGCAGAGCGAGTAGAGGTCTTAATTAACACAAGTAAAGGGCAGCGACAATAAACAAGCGAGTCCACACATACCACTCCAGGACATTTATCAAGAATGTATTAAAGTAAACACTGCTTTATCTCTCTATTTGTGTATTTCTCAGACTATGTTCCCCATCTGCTCAGCCTGGCCTTTTCTCTCTATCCATTAGTCTTTCTTTATCCATTTTGTGAGCATGCATTTAGCATTTAGGTGAACATGGGGAAGAAAACTACAATGTGGTGTATATTTGTGTCGTACATATTGAAAGATTGCTCTTCAATATTGGTGACTTAGTACAAGGGGCAAGGAAGGGTGTGGTCAGAAGCTGCAGGGAACAGGGTTTAATCGAACATTCAATAGAGTCAGCATGGGCGATATCTGAAACTGCCACCCATGTCCCTCAATGGGAATCCACTTCTATCGGATCATTATGGAGCACGATGAGGAAGCAAGACTTCCCTCCATAAAATAATCTATACACTGTGGATTGGAATGACTGAGAGATTCTTGGGCTGTGGTGACATTTTTAAGGGTCAACCATAAAAAGGCAAGGAACATCTGAGGGGGATGGAAATCATTACTCTCCTGGTTTACGCCTCCTTATCGTGCTCCAACAGCCCTAGGCCTGGAAACAGAAAGAAACATATGCAGAGGGTGGAAGAGAAAGAATATTCCTGTGTTTTTATGCACGTCAGGTGTAGAGGCTGCAACTCAAATTTCAATTCTCATCGCTCCCCCTGCTAACATAAATTACACACTCAAACCAAAAAGTTGGATGCTGCCAGCACAGGAAAATAAATCTGATAGTACAGATACATCTGGCTGGAAGAAAATGAATCACATCACAGAAACTGTGTCATATTTTGAAGTGCAATTATCAACTCAATACTGTGCTGAGGAGATTATTTAAATGTCCTATATTGTAGAAAGTGAGAACTAGTCAAAAATTACATGATGAGCAACAGCAGCGACTATTGGATTAACAATTTGGCTTTGCTATCCATCAACTCAGAACAAGCAGGGCCCTTGATGAGCAGGACATTGTGGATGCTTTTGCTGTGAACCACAACTACAGGCACATTGTTCTGCTCTGACAGACATGAATGTATATGATTTGACTGAATAATTTAAACCTTTGTATATTCATACCGGTATGTATACAGTATGCTTGTCGCTAGGCTCATACTCAAATCATACCTGTGCAAAAGCCTAGGTCACGTTAGTTTATTTATTTTGAAAATTGACAAGCAACTCTGCACAATCATAAAACAACTACTAAGCTACTGCAGAGATTTCCATGTCTTGGTGCTATATTATGAAAGTATCAAAACGCTCAATCCCCGGAGGGATGCACACAGCCCATATTCAGAAACAGTGCCTTTCAACTAGCCGTAAGGATTTCCATAAGGTTGTGCTGTCATAGCTATACATACTTAGAAAGTGCTGTTACAGTCACCAATCAGAGCAGACTGGACTTTTTCAGAAGGGTGGCTTAAAGAGACAGGCGCTAAAATGGAGCGTTTCAGACAAAGGGTAAATACAGGTATAGCTATTCAGACAGACAGTATGACAACAATAAAAACATGTAAACATGTTCTACTAGAAACCCAAAATACAAGTATGAACCTGAACATTATCAAAATATGTCCCCTTTAAGTAAAATGTTGAACATTGAGGTTTAGCAATGTTGGTCATAGACACCTTTCATTTAAGACATATAAGGCATATATATTTATTCATCAGAGGCCTTGGGAGTTGCTAGATCACAGTCATGGTCTTCAAAGAGCCATCTTATTGCCTTCAAAGCTAATAAATCACCCATAACATGCCCAGCCCTTCCACACTATATGCTACCCAGCTAGGAGCATGAGAAAAATACATGCAAGAGAAAGCTCTTTCCATTGTTTTTTTTTTCTGAGGCAGGCTTGGCTTTGCCTTTAGGCTACACTTTGTCTTTGCCTCCTGCTTTCCTACTTCTGACAATCCTCTGGGGTTGGGGTGCATGAAAAACTAAGGAACTGATTGAACTTATAGGATAGTGCTATGCTTACAGTCTCTCTGACAGCCGCTCGCATACAACAGCTTTGTGAGAACAGCAGGCTAGTTCTGTTTGTGATAAAACATAAAAACAAGGATACAGTTATAATGGCATGCCACAACAGTGTTGTATCATTATGGATTCACTGTGCTCCATTCCCTATCGACAGGCAACACCAAGCAAAATGGCACATTGGTCGTGGCAGCATATGTGAGCTATTTCTCACTTCACCTTTCTCATTAGTTTCCCGTAGTAGTGCAGGAAACACCAGGGGAGGTACCATTTGTAGGTCCCATGTTAGCTGCTACTGCTTAGTGGCTCAGTTAGAAAATTCATGTGAAATAATAGTTCAAGCACAGGTTCTTCTCACCGCTGGATGACAATCACTTTTGGGACACACACAGATCATTTAGCCCCAGGCTAGGTCACCTCCATCCTATATACATAAAGCTTTAATCTGACTTCACTGGGAGAACAATAGCCTTCGGGTCACCTTTACTGCCAGCCTCTCTTTATTGCTGGAATAATGTTGAGAGGAGTTTGGTTTGATGAGACATCAAAGCACATAAAGTTTAAATAATTTAAGTATTTCATAATCATATTTGAAACTTGAGAGTAGACCTAAAAACCCATGTCTGCCATTATCCAAAGCAACAATCTCAAATGGATTGGAGTCAATTCAGCACAGGCTCAGACTGGCAGGGTGCAGCACTATGGAGGTGGAAATTACAAATTACTTTACTGACACATTTGTACTGCAAAACTGCAGGTTTCTGCCCCAAACTGCATGAGATTAGCACAAATGTCATGTCAGTAAAGGGGAGACTCATGGGTACCAATAGAACCCATTTTAATTTAGATATGATGAGAGGTGAAGAGACTCCATTGAAAATGGCCATGCCAATTTTTTCCATTGCCAAAGTTTAGCCTAACTTTGGAGCATTATTTAGCCCCCTTCCCATCAAGCTAGCATGATATGATTCCTTAGGTTGTTTCAATTTATACCAATATTGTCACTCTAAAACTGCTACAGTTTCTGCATGCTACAGCCTCTGAAAGACAGTAGGCCTATCCTGGCCGGCGAGCCGTCAGATCATTAAGGGGTTAAAACAGCTGCCTGTTACATCCATGCTATGAGAGCAGTGACAGTGAACCAAAACAGTAAAGCTGCAGGCTGGAAAACAAAAATAGAGCTAAGAGGAACTGCAGATGAGACGGTTGATAATTTGATAAGTTGACCACACCTTTTGCATACAAGTAATGTGGTCCATATTGATTTTTGCTGCTCTAAGGACATCATATCTTATGAAATGCAGTAGAGGTCTTAGTATGTCCTATTAAGTCAAGCCATCTGTTTTAGCAATGATTCTATTGAGGCACATATAGCCTTCATTGAAAGCCCTCCTGCACCAGTCTGCAGAGTTTAATATTCATAACCATATCCTGACCGGAAGAGGGGTGTCAAACACTTTGACAGTGTGAAGTACAAGAACCTAGTATGATGAACTCCCACATCCCACAGAGATATCATTGTCCTTTCATCTGCTAGAAAAAAAAACAAAAAAACAACAGTGTGCCTCTGCTGTGAGCTTGCAGATTGCTGAATAAACCATGGATGCGTCTAAATGTGTGGACATTTTTTCTGTCATGGCTTGGGACAGCAGTGTTGAATCAATCCCCCCAGGCATGGAACTGCCTCAGGCTATTATATGGAGAGTTCTTACTGACAGACCCAGAGGAGTAACAGTGCTGACAACAGCACTCAAGCAACTTCAATCAGATGCCCAGATTAGCCTTTAAACAGGTGTGTGCGCTCCAGCTGAAATGTTGAGCAGCAGAATTAGCATGCTAATCAGCGCTGTCAGATTGAACATCACTTTAAATACTCATGTTGGCATCCTCACAAGCTCAGTATCATAAAGCACTCCTGTCGATCAGTACGCCCACATTTTTTGTACCTACAGTGCAGTAAGCATACTCTTAGCAAGATTTATGGATTTTCCAAATAATATATGCCTTAATTGCATGTTGACTTTTTGGGAAAAGTGTGATGAAATCCAGAGCAATCTTAAGAGCAGTCATATGCATGTTCACAAAATGTGGTGGATAGTTCATCTGCTGGCTTTTTTTTTCAATCAAAAGTATTTTTGAAGTTTATAATGAGGGCGCCAGGGAAACGATTCTAATGCAGCAAAAAGAGATCAAATGAGAAACAGAGGAAAAACAGCAAAGAGCTCAGCATCACATGAAGGCCTGGTTGCAGAACTGCCAAGAGTTGCAGGAGCGACTGCACCAAACAGCTTTTTTGCTTAAGTGCCATTGCAGGACACAGCTAAGACTATGGGGCTCAGTCAGCAAACAACTCGGGGCAGATTGGTAGTCAAGTCTTTCAACCAAATCCAACGGTTCTATTGAAAATCACAATGCATGACTCCCATATCGTGACAATACCTACCTTATTAGATAACTAGTGAAACCATCATGGTTGGAATTGTCCCCATTGCTGGCCTTAACATAAATTACATATTGTGCAGGCAGCCACCATTGCTTTCTATTTATTTCAGTGCACAATGAAACTTGAAACTTGGTTAGAACAGTTACCATTACAATGAACACGAGTCAAGTGCTGCAGCTGTGATCACCTTTCAAGCAAGCTGTGACAACCAGAGGACCTTGTAACAGTTCAAGCATTTTAAAAAAGGTTGCAGTGCAGCGGTCAGTTAGGAGGAGTTTTCAAAAAGTCTTAGTTTACAACTGCATTATCACATTTCTATAACTTCATAAATTGTTTACTGTGACAGATTGCCTATCTAAAGCAAATTGTGTTTTGTTATTTTAGATATTGAAATTAACTGAAACTAGTGGCTGCCTGGCAGGTAGGAAATCAATCTAGAAATGTGGGGTATGGTTTGGAAAATGGTTGACAGCAAAGTAAAGTATATGCAATTTGTAGTTAATGGGCCAAAACATGAAAAAACACTGGTGCAGTCTTTTAAGTCCACCATGCTGACCCAGTATTAGTGGAAACAACACTACCACAGTATCAAGATTTGTTGACATTTCTATGAAACCTTTGGTCAGAAGTTTGCATTTATTGCCTCAGGATATGATGCACATTAAATAAAAAAATTAATTAAAAAAAACATTGACCACAAGTGGGGCTGGACAGTGCTGAAACATGTATTGTAACTGAGAGATAAGGAATAATTTCTCCATAACAACAATTTTATACTATCAAAAATACACAGTGGGGCTGTGGGAAAAATATACAATGTACTGTACTGTAAAGTCAGCCTTAAGTTAATAAAATCTGAACTTTTTATAATTAAAATATAGAAAGATTGATATGATGATTTTCTCAGTCTAGAGAAAGAGACCTCACCATAATCCAGTTCTTGAGGCTTTCATCCTAGAATTTCCTCCAGCCTGAAAAGAAATGTCAGGCACCGATTCAGGGGAAAACTGACAAATAGCTGTTGAATATGCATTTCAAATGTCAACAAAAGGATTACAAAAATGCAATACAGCATCATGTTACTGCAAGATTCGCTCATAAAGAACACAAGTCTAAACCCACATAAGCTTTCGGTGTGAACCAGTGGTGAAAAATCAAATAATGTCTTGACAGAAAGACATTATAGGGAGGAAGAATTGGGTGACCCTACAGTCTGACCAGTCTATCCATTGCTTCCCCTTCTTTTTCTTCTGATGTGCTCCAGTGTCCATGGATAAATTAGTGAATTATGCCTTCTGCATGCAAAATGAACATAGCTTAAAAATGCGGATTTGATGCATTGCAAACTGCAAAAAGAAAAATAACATCTGAGTAACTCTGGCTGTCCTGTTACCTGTGCAAACTTGACCAACTACAAGATAGATGTACAGGTTATATGTCTGCAAGCTAAGTCCTATCATCCAAAGTAAAATGTTGCAGTAAGAATAGATTGACAATTTGGAAAATAAATGCAGGGGTGTATGAGTTCTTTTTTTTTCTTTTTTTATACTATACTATGATTGTTTTTCAGCATACTATACTATGGCTTTTTTTTTCTTCTTCCGACGTACTATACTATGCGGTTTTTTATGGCATACTACACTAACTTTTTTTTGCCATTCTATACTGTGAATTTTTTTCGACATACATATGCTATGACTTTTTTATGGCATGACTTAATTAGGATATACGATACAATTATTATTATTTTTAACATGCTATACTGATATTTTTGATGATTTCCCAAGTAAATTCTGTTTTTTTCTGTAAAAGATAGTTGTTCCTTTTAGAAATACAGGAAGTTGGTAACAGGAAGTCACCTTTAACCTCTCATGTCACTTCAAGTCAAGGAGGGTAGAAAAAGGAGATGTAACTAGTGCTCAGCACGTGCCTCAGTAAAATCTGGTCTGCACTTGCTGAAAACTTGAGGCTTGGCACACGATCATGGAACCAAAAAGTCCTGTCAGGCCGAGTGCAGCCACAGAGCAGCTGAGTGGACAATATCTCTTTATTTCTAGCACCGTCTGCAGTAACCAGTTCCTGTTACATGTGTCATACCCCAGAGTTCGAGAGGGTGTCCCAGCCTACATCTAAAAGCCTTGCTTAATGTCAGGAAGTATACTCATAGCAGAGCGGACCGTGTCTAGAAGGTAACCCTAGATTTGCTAAAGTTTCAGAAGATGGGTAAGGTAAGGCATTAACCTCAAATAGTTATGGTAAATTGGTATGGTTAGGCATTAATCTCGAATGGTATGGTAAGATGGGTATAGTTAGGCATTAACCTCAAATGGTATGGTTAGGGTTAGGTAGTCAGGAAATTAGTCTTGCAATAGTTTTTGCCCGTTTTCGCTATTTTTTGCAAATCTAGGGTGACCTTCTAGACACAGAGAGATCAGCTATTTTCCATCAGCAAACATCTATAGACCTACACATCTTATGTAATTTGCATTTGACATTCCATTTCTATGTAATGTCATCTTTTATCCTCATCTACAATTGTGATTAATTTTTACAAAAATGTTGTTTTGTGCTTTTTGATGTAAATCGATTACCATACTATTCTCGGTTGAATTCATACACAACCAGTGCTATGTCTGTAGTCACTGAACTTAGAGTGAAAAAGAGTGATTGAAAACATATTTAAATAAGACTGTTAGAGTATGTGTCACTTGATTGATAGTAAATATGCAATACATATGTAATTGTGTAAGAGTGAAAAATGTGTAATTAATTAATTGTAATTAACAAAATGTAATTTGTAATTAATTGACTAAAGTTAATTTACAGTGTATTTACAAGGTATTTACAATACGGATAGGTTTGAATGTGCCTTTTGTGCCTTCTCCAATCAATAAACCTGCGAATAAGCTATGTTCAGTACATATATCTAGGACAGCAGAGTGAAACAATGGCTTCAGCGCAGAAGATAACAGTATACATTGGACACAGATGATGGAAAAGAAAGAATCCACACTAAAGACTAGATCCTGCACCTCATGTTCATCTTCAAAATGGTCAAGGGGTTCTTCTACTGGGGCTGCTCCCATAATGGTATGCCTTCCTTTTACAAAATAGGAAATGTCTCTAAAATGAGAAAAAGCAGACTAGGCGGATACATGCAAAGCCAGCACCAGTATGTCCTTCACCACAAAGCAGATGGTAGTCAAGGAGACACTGACCTTCACTCAACAACACCAATTTTGTTGTCAAAAAACCTGCAAAAATGGCATAGTATAGCATGTCATAAGACGTTTTCAAAAACATCCAAAATGCAAAAAATGCATCATATTATAGTATGTTCTCAAAAAAGCTGCAAAAACAGCACAATATAGTATCTTGTCAAAAATAAAGCAATTCCCACTTCATATTTATTATTTTTTCTTAAAAAGAATAGATTGTTTTTAATTTAAATGTCTGGAAGAGCTCAGTAATAAAATGGTTAAAAGTTATTTCACACACCTATAGTATAGTATAGTATGCTGTCAAAATGCTGTAAAAAATGTCATAGTGTAGTATCTTGTCAAATAAGAAGAAAAAAAGCCATAGCATTGGATGTCGTCAAAAATCACCATGGAAGAGTATGTCGAATTTTCTGAAAAATCCAAGATTTTCAAAATGCATCATATTCTAGTATGTTGTCTTAAAAGCCCCCCAAAAGTCATAGCACAGTGTCTTGTCAAAAAAGAAAATCCAAAATGCCAGAGTTTCGTGTATCGTCAAAAATCTCACAAAAACGCCATAAAATGCATGTTGTTTCTGGCCAAAAATCAAACATTTTCAAAATGCCTCATGTTCTCTAAAAAGGCCCCCAAAATGCATAGCACAGTCTCTTTTTGCAACAAAATCCAAAGCGGCAGACTTTCGTGTCTGGTGTACAAAAACGCGATAGTATAGCATGTGTTTTTTGGCCAAAAATCCAACATTTTCAAAATGCCTCATATTCAAATATATTGTTTAAAAAGCCCCCCAGAAGGCATTGAACGCTTTATTTTTGCAAAAAAATCAGCAGAGTATAGTGTTCAGTCAAAAATCAGCCAAAAAAGTCATACTATAGCATGTGCTTTTTGGCCAAAAATCCAAGATTTTCAAAATGCCTC
>JAOVVB010021715.1:0-16097 GCA_028570985.1 Heterobranchus longifilis | reverse complement strand
CCTCCCCTAACCACCCCCCACCCCCCACTACCACCACCACACACACACAATTCAGTTCCACCGCCCTCCCTTCTTTTCCTCTTCCTTCTCGTTTTAGAGTCAGGAAACTTAGATACATTACACTTGGGACAAGGCCAAAGAGGCATCCGCAGGTCAGCTACACACAAACGCCTTTATCAGGTGCATTCCCACAGATTTAGTACCTGAATATTATCAGAAGAACAGAAAAACTTGGATTTTCCCATCGCAAAGAGACTGAAAGAAGACAGAGCAGAGGAAAAGACAACAAAGGAAATGACGGGGGAAAGTGATCGCTTCCTGGAAACTTAGTCACAAGACTTTTGGCGCTGCGTGCTCTGTCTACATGACATCACGCACCGTTTCTCATTATCTGCTTTTGCTGGATGCCGGGCGACTGAGACCTGCGCTAAGAAACGGAAAATAAAATGAAAACTCAGCCCTTGCCTGGTCTGGAAACAATTAGAACTGGCTGATGTCATAGTTTGATACAGCAGCATACTAAATGAGATGTAGTGGCCCCGGATAGCTTTGTGAACACAGAGGACTTTGTAGGGGAGGAAGAAAGAAACACAAAAAAAGAAACACATTTTCCCTATGAATTCTCAGGAACAAAGATTTTTTGTGCATAAGAAGGATCTGGCAGCAGATGTATAAATAGAGCTGAAATGAGAGTAATTAAAGGATATGCTGCCTCTGCTCATCACATCCTGGCAGCAAAGCTGGAGCAGATGTGTTGCCCCGTGGGATCCTGTGGGAATGATCAAAGATCACTGGTGGCAAGTGATGTCTGAGAGGCTTTTCTCTTTTCTCCTGTTCATACATTACTGATTCCAATCTGGAGAGAAACAATCTGTTTGTCCAGGCACACAGAGACTGAAGGCTGAGCTGCAGGAGATGACTGCTGAGATTAGTTTTGTGGCATCAAACCATTATTTTGAAGCAAATAAATGTTGTTTTTCACAAATGCTAGCAGCGCGAATATATCCTATTGAACCTCAGGTCAGGAATAGTTTGACATTTTGGAAAATAGGCTTATTTACTTTCTTGTTATAAATTAGATGAGAAGATTGATATCACTCTCATGTCTTTACTCAGAGCTTTCCATAAGCGCCAGCTGCCAGCCAAACAGCCGACTGCTAATTTAAGTTCAGCTGGCTACTTTATTATATACATTTTAATTTAATGAATGAACGAATGAATGAATTATCTTTATTTACATTGCACTTTTTGCAGCAGTTAATTCATTCATGATTCAGTAGTTATTTTTGGCATAGGTTTATTTTATTAATGAGTTAATTTAAAACCAATACATATAGGCTGGATAAGACGTGTGTTTAAAAACCTGCCCCCTCTTAAAATAACATTGTGTATTTTCATTAAATGAGAATGCATATGTTTCTAGTAAAACCATACATTAACCATGACTTGACTTGATGACGATAATAAATAATGTCTAATGATTCTTAATTACAAAAGTTGTGATCAGTCAGGAATAGATGTGGTTTTCAATATTAACAGCTAATTAGAGACTGTGTGGGCTAAAAGGCACAAGAAGCATAATTCTCCTTCACAATAATTCACTGCATGTTTATAATCGGGTAGGCAAACTTTTTAAAATATGCAATAATTAAGATCAGTGTATATGATGAAATAGTGGCATTAGAATGTGCCAGAGGTCATCAAATTTGCGCTTTTACAGACTTTTTGTTTTCTCGGAGGGGCAGGACCCTGAACCCCTCTATCTGGCTACTTTTTCCCACTGGCTGGCTACTCCGTATCTTGTGGAAAACCCTGCTTTAGTCTGATGCTACGGCCAGGAGATGGTTAGCTCAGAGGTTAGAATAAAAACCGGACAGCTGGCCAAGAAGTCACTGTCCAAAAAAGGTTTTCCTAAACATGAGAAACATGTTTTTATTGAAACCCAGGCAACGTACTAGCACACTAGTACCAAAACATTAAAACGATACCCAGCCCTACAGCCAGTATTAAAATGGCACCTGGGTAGCTCACACACACAGCAAGAAGAATCCAGGTTTGCTCCACAGTCTTTTCTGGGTGGAGCTTTTGCTTGTTCTCTCAGTGTTTGCGTGGGTTTTCTCTGGTTTCCTCTCACATTCCAGAGACATATGCAAGTCAGGTGGGGTGGAGACTCTAAGTTGCCCAAAAATATGAATGCGGGCATCTCGGGACTTGTCCTGGGCATTTCTCTGCCATCCTCAAAATGACTGAGTGGGCAGAGAAGATGCATGAATAAAATGACACCCTTACCATGGGAACCAAGCAAACCTTCACTTAACAACTCAACCACATGTTTGTGTGCTCCTTTCTGTAAAAAAGAATAAATGTCATGGAATCATGGCAAATGCAGGACTTCAAAGACTGCATGCATACGCTATTTCTCACTCTATAAAAGGCAGATAGAGTTTGTGTATTGTGTACAGTTACCATTATTAGAAGCAGGCCCCGTTTGTCCATTTACAATGTTTTCCTTTCAACTTCACTCCATTACAGATACCATATTTCTCTGAAGCTCTTCACCGTAGCCCCACCCCAGCACAGAAACACACTACAGCACTATTCTCCCCTGCTAAAAATAGACCCATGTGAGGTGACACACTCTGGTAAACACTGTGAGGGAGACGAACAACGCTGCGAGGAACAAGAGGAAGAATGCACATTAACACGGGAGAATGGCCTGCTGCCTGATTTCATCTCATTATCTGTTTCTTTGTGGCAGATCGATGTGCAGCGCTTTTCAATGACATTGTGAGATTTTGAGGTCAGATGAAAAACAGTGCAAGATGTAGACCGGTGTCTCCAGCGGTTAGTCTTCAGAGCAGCCCTGACTGTAAATGTGACAAAAGCCGCAGCGGGTATAAATACCCAAGGTGGTCATGATGGATACAGGAGCGTGATACCGCAGACAAGACCAAGACAAAACAGGCCCGAGACCTCGTCCACAGTGGGCTCTCAGAGTGACAGTGCCACCCACTGGTTAGAAATGAAACCGCACGCTCCCTTGAAGATGTACACTGGGACTGGGGGCCGACATGTGGCAGCAGTGATGTCATTCAGGAATACCGAGGTCAGACGTGTCTGTCATGGTTGCAAGTCGGGAGGGTGGCTGGGTTATTCAAAGGCACCAGGATGTAAAAAGACCAGCTTTTTCTGGTTGGGAGATGTTGGCGGGGACATGTAGAGGGGGCTGGTGCAATAATCTATTTAAGGCAATGACAGACTCACACCTGTCTCAAGTCACACATAGAAAGTCCTGTGGTTTACATGCACTATGTGTGGCACAGCAAACATGATCATCAGAAGGTCTTACATTAAAAAATACAGGAAAAAAAGTTTTTTTGTATTGATATTTACTGTATATTTTATATTTAACACATTTCCTTTTTTTTTGTTCTTTTAATGCAAATACATATTGTGTAAGGGCAGGACAATTGGAGGCATCTATATTGCTGCCAGGTGGCTCCAACTACTCCCAACTGGGAGCAGGTGGGGGAAGCCACAGCTGATCTCCTCATTATAGAAGAATAAAAGACAATCAGAGAGTTCTTTTTGTGTGGCACATGCTGAGAGAGAGACGCTCCTGAGCTCCCCTGAGATACCCAGGGAAAAACTTTTCTTTTTTTTTGCATTTTGAACCTGTAAGGCACTTTTTGGTTTTCTAGTTATAGTGAGAGGGCTCCTGAAGAAGCTACATTTTCTGCTTTGGATTAATAAAACCCTGTTGATCGTTAAGCCCGCTCTATTTTTGATTGCTGTAGTACCACTTGTCCTAAAAAGGCAAATGTAAAATTGGACATTCACTTGTACGCTCTTGCATTTTTTTAATCACTAAATGTGCAAATTTTCAAATACAAAACTACGACAAAAAATTCAGATGTCTCTAGAGATGTTCCGATACCATTTTTGTCTTTCCTGATACCGATTTCGATACCCGAACTTGCGTAACGGCAGATACAGAGTACCGATCTGATACCAGTGCATAAAAAATGCATACTACTAACCCTGTATGGATGTGATATGATTGCTCTCATTTTTGTATGGCCTTTTTATTATCTAGTTTGACAGTCAGTCATAACAGGACTTAAAAGACATAAAAGAACATGAATAAACTACTTTAAAGTAGATTTTTTTTTCAGGGCTAAATTACGTGGTATCGGATCGGTGCATAGACGATACAGACGCCAGGATTTTAAGCGGTATCGGAGGCATTTCCGAAACTGGTATCGGAACAACTCTAGATGTCTCCATCAATTTTCAATGATTTTAAAGCCCCGCAATCTTCCCAAAGTATCTGCCTCCCTGCCTAATACGACCATGGCGGCCAATCAATCATCGAACAGACTCCCACTTTGTATAACATGAGCCAAACCCTTTCAAAATCATGTCTCTCTGCTGTCCTGATTCCAGAACTGATTTCCAGGAAACATCCATCAGCATAATACTAGAGGATTAAAACACATCTATGCCTTGATATATACCAGACATATTCCAAAAAAAAAAAAAAAAATTAATTATCTGTGCGTGTGTGTTTACACGTGCATCTGGCAATGCAATCAATTTGGAGCCATGAGCTAAATGACATAATTGAACTGGGTAAATTGACTGGAGGGCTTACAATGATAATAACCGCTGTTTCAATCAGATTCCATTCATTGCCGCCTGCGTCAGTGATCAGATAAATAGCTGATGATCTTGAAGATGTTGTGTTGCTCAGTCATTCAAAATCACTCACAAGATTTCATTAGCAGTAGAGCGTAAAGCAGCGTTATGGTTTAGAGCAGATTGTAGCATAAATAAGTTTCTAGCAGCCAAACAGACATGTTAATTGCACTGAAAGTTTTGAACTGATGACAGATTCAGCATCAACTGTATGGATGCATACATGTCGATAGAAAAGAACCACATCATATGCAGACACCGATGAAGGATTAAGGTTGAAAAAAAACAGATAAAGGGAGTAAACACAGAACCAAACCTCGACATTCCTATAATACTCAGACTGCGATGGCTTACATTCCACCACCACTCACCTCTCCACACACAGCTGTCTAATTACTTTAGCAGAGTTTTCCTCGCGTTCCTTTCCTTCAGCCCTGGACTCCAGTTACTTGCCGCTGTGCTCTGCCGCCCCTTTCCCCTGGCAAAGACGACCGTGCCTCCGTGGCATCCGAAGCCCGCGGCAGAAACACTACGGCTATTGAGCCCCGCGGAGCACCTCCCGGCTCGGCCGTCTACACTGGCACTGGCCATTGTTTGTGTTGGCTCGGCGTATAAAGGCAGCCTTTCTCGTGTCTGTTCCATCACGCCTTTCCAGGCTTTGATGAGGCAAAGCACAGTCGCTGAACAACAGGGGCTGCCCTGCAGTGACGGCCACGACATGTGTCGAATAACATTTGTTGTTTTCTCATTAGGTCACAATTCTGAGCCTCGTGAAATCATTTCAGATTCTGCTCCACTCGGAAGTGAAAGTACAAAACGTTTTTCATTTTAATGGCCCTCATTAGGCTGACAGTGATATAATCATTCAGGAAACGTAATGTTATTTTAGGAGAAAGTGCCCCAAACTGGAGGACTGAATACAGATGTGGGTAAGTGGAGGCAGCTATATGAGGATCATCGTGATCTACTGCGCAAATACTGTTAAGTCCTGAAGATATAATATAATCACATCATAAATTTCAACGTGGAAATACAAGTGATGCCACAGAGGAGCCGTTACTGTAAAGCTAAACCTCGTTTTTAAGCTTAGATCTGTTGTGATTAGAGCTGGTTATCGTTTAAAAAATGACGATACCAGCATTAATACCAGCACCCTTAAAGTGATACCGATACCAATAGAGTACTTCATTTGATACCTTTTTTTTTTTCATTCGATACCCATCATGTGAACGGAAGCAAACAGTTGCGTAACTTCACCGCACCACAGACTGGGTGTGGTTGTGGCTGCTGTGGTAGTGGGCCAATCACACGTCACATTAAATCGAATACTTGTGGTGATTGGCTGTGAGCAAAACCAAACAAATGGTCATGTTTTCTGAATCTGGTCCAAAAAGGATCGAATGCAGGTGTCGTTTGACTGGAGACGTTTAGATACCCAGACCTCGTTGTGATTAAAGTCATTTTAAGCAACTTTAATATGGACAACATTGGTTAAATAACAAAAAAATATTTCTTATAGCACCGACAAGCAACTCTTAAGAGATTTGCAACTGTATGTTCAAGAACTCCCTGAGAGATAAGAGGTTTGGTAATAATGAAACTGCTGCATCAGGATCCCATTTGTCAAAGGAAATCCTGACCTTTTTTTTTTTTTTTCAAAACTGTGCACATCCAAGCAGAAAACAACCTCCATTCTCGACAAAGTCATCAGAAGAAGGAACATGAAACATGAAAACATGAAACTCAGGATCAGCTTACGTGTGACGAGAACTTCCCCCAGCCGCAATGAAAACTCGATCACTTGCATTTAAATATTAATTGAAAGCCACAGCTGAAAGCGTCTCAACAAATGGAAGCAGAATTAAAAAAGAAATAATTAATGATTCCCATCTCTCCCCTGTATGTCGTCACTAAGACATGGTTGAAAATGAGCCAAAAGCAGTGTTTAGTAATCAAAAAAAAAGAAGACATTTTTTAGAAAATAACACAGACAACCGGGAAATCAATCACCGAACGAAAGCACAGAGGTAAAGCAGTCATCCTCGATCGACACGCTCCTTTTTCTCGGGAATGTTAAAGGAAGCTGAGGAAACCTTTTGTGCAGGTCACCAGAGTGCTGAGAAATGGATTCATGTTGACATATTCCAGTGGAACAAGATATCCTGAGTTTGCAAGTTCCATTCATACCACATTTCCACAAGACCTGGTGGGTGCAAGTCAGCAGATCTTATATTTCAACATACGCCCTATGGAGGCAGGCTGGGTAGGACATGAAGACCGGCTCTACGGAGCGACAGAGACATTCGGAGAATAACAAGCAGACTCAAATCCATGATAACAACCCCTTGAGGAGGGTTACACAGCACTGTGTTTATTGTTTCATTTCTCTCAATGCCTCCCATAACCCCCCCCCCCGCTTGAGACACTGCCAAGGCATTTACAAGAAAAGAGGGTTACACAGGGGCATATATATGGATTAAGTCACCATCTCTATGACAAACTACCTGACTGCACCTAATGGCGTTTGGCTTCCATTTAATTCACACACAACCAAAGCTTATTGGATGGTTTCTATATGGAACTCAATAAGGACGTAAGTCCGACAGGGAGCAGCGAGCTGCACGTCAACATTAACACAACGCTTGCAACACACCAGCCCAGATCAGAGGAATCAGAATTTAAAAAAAAAAAATAGACACATTACAGAGGAATAGATTTCAAACAGAGAGTAAATCTGTTACCTTGGCTGTATCCTTGGAGGTTTGATGTACGCTCCATAAAGCTTACTGTTTTATTGACTGAAAGCACAGCCCGGGTCTCTCCAAGCTGCAGGGCACATCGATCAATAGCCCTTCAATTACTTATTAGAGGCCCCCGTCCTGGCACAGGAACACACACTGGTCCTTTGTGCAGTTATGCATCGTATCGCAAATTGTGATCATGTGAAGATATGTCAGTTTGGATGTTTTAAAGTGGAGTTATATGAGCAATTAGGGGGCAGCAAAACATATTTTCATCACCAAAAAAAGGGCCACCCACAAAAACAATTTCAGTTTAAGTGTATGCTATATTTAGAATATTTTCACTGCTTTACGCTGCCATCAAGAAGCCCTTTATGATGCAAGGTAAAATTACTGTTTTTGTCAAAGGAGTCTGGTGGTTTTTAAAGAGAGCAATATAACAGCTTTAGTTGTCCGTCAGACAGGGCTGTCTGGTGGCAAGGTAAAGCGGTGAAAATATAGCATATATATAGCGTACACTTAAACTAATATTGATTTTTTTTAGGTGGCTAAAATACGTTTTGTTGCTGTCCACAGCCGTACATTGCTTATCTTCCGTGTCAGGACTCCTTCTCCAAACTGGGGTCGTGCCGATCATCATCTGCTGTAGGTGATGCATCAAAACATCCGAACTATCCCTTTAATGATAAGACGTTGTCAGTGTGAGAAACACTAAAAGCACTACATACTGGTACTTTTGGTTTAAAGCATGACTTATTCTTGGTTTTCCATGAGACACACTTCCAAAATAAATGGGTTTGGACAAGGATGTGGAAATATCAGAAGGCAGAGAGGATGTTTTTCTACCTCCCATTTTCTTGGATCCTACAAATTTGTCTGAGAAGGGTGCGGCCAGGAGACTGACGTGTTTTAACTTGTTGGTTTGGGGCTCTTTTGGTTGACTGAGGACTCATTTTAATCACTCGAACTTCCTAACAGCCTCAGGTGTCAATCAAAAGCAGGAGGCTGAATCACTAGAGAGTCATTCTCACACCCACACGGTAATCTATGACTGACGTAAAAATCAACATGGGCCATATGAGAATGTTTTCTCTTTTGGTGGAGTCTATTTCCTCAAGCTGCTTCTACAGTACGGCTACAGTTTGAATTCCGGGAGTTCACTTAGCTTTCAAGTTTTTTTTCATTTTTTATATATTGGCTTGGCAGAATTTCCTTTGTGGAAAAATGAATATTTCATCTATGGGAAAGGGCAGTTTTCACATCTGGTCTACCTCAGATTATGAGCTGCTGATCTTATTCCCACATCTGCAGGTTTGACTTTACATTTTTCTCAGGGCGACCTCAGGTATGTAAAGGGTGTAGGTACAAAAAGACACATCAACAAAGTATTAGATATCTATTAATTAATGGCATCTGGAGCCATATAGGTGCATTTCATACATTTAGACTGCTAGCAGGCCTCGATTCTGATAGCTGGTTCTGTTTTTGAGCAGTTCCAGTTGGTAAAAAGGTCATAAAATATTCAGGTAGCCATTTAGCTAAATAGCATACACAGCATGTAATATATCTTGCATACCTCTTACAATACATTGGTTATTTGAATGTCAATCTTTGAGTTTTAGTTCTTAGAAAATAAACCTGCATTAACTGATTTTTTTTGTCACTTGTGGACAACAGAAAATGAGCTGTAAATACAACACTGACATATTATCACTTATTATTGAACAGTATCTTATTTACACACCCAGCAGTTACAGAGCAATATTGTGCAAGTCCAATATTAACTCTCTTTTTAGCTGTTTATCTCTCCACCAACACCTCAGAAAAACATGAGGCTCTGCAGCTAAATGCTCCACTATGTCACCAACTTTGTCTGTCTGTCGTTTGGTGCTGGGGAGGCAGTGTGCTGTGGGGGGTTTTTAGAGCTTTTTTGCTGCCTGCTGCAGCTGGAAACGGTGCTGATGAGAGCAGGCCATAAAACCAGGAGCTGAAAGATGCTGCTCCGTAGAGCTGCGGGGAACTGCAGCGTGTTGTGATAATTATCTGTGGGTTCATCACTTCGAGCGACCCCTTTCACACTGTCATAGTTATTTGATCCATTGTTAATATAAGAATAGTCATTAAAGCAGTAACTGTTGTTACTTACAGAATCTAAAACTATTTAGTCGCCTAAATAGACTTGTTACCTATAGATTTGATAAGCAGGGTTTTCCCTTAGGTGCAGCACTTAACTTTTATTTATTACTTCAAACAGGCTATACAATGTCCCTGTAGTGATTTTGTCATAATGTGGTTAATTAGTGTATATGGCTTTAAGTGATCGCTCCCTTGCTGCAGCCGACACAACCACTAAGTAAATGAGGGCATGGCGTCATTTGTACCTAAGCCCTCTAAAAACCCAGGGAAAACCCTGACAAGTGTATGAAATATTGGATCCAGATCCAATAAAACACTATTGAACCTAGCCTACCTGGTAGCTATTAGTTAACTACCCAGAGACCTCCCTGGACAAGCAGACACTGTAGTCCATTCAGTCTATGTCAGCCTTCCAGATATTTTCCCATCCCAGCTGTTCAACAACTCCACTGTGTATAAGGTCAATTGCCTCACTTAAACCTTTAACCGGTAGACTGTGCAGCACACTACAAAGATGTTGCGGTGACAGCTTGGAGGAGCAGTTTCAGAGCGAGGCACATGGTGAGTCAGCAACACAGTAACATCCTGAAACCAACCCTGATAACAGGATGAGATCCTTTTCCTTGTA
The DNA here is from genome assembly GCA_028570985.1 of Heterobranchus longifilis. Lineage (NCBI taxonomy): Eukaryota > Metazoa > Chordata > Actinopteri > Siluriformes > Clariidae > Heterobranchus > Heterobranchus longifilis. The sequence continues at coordinate 5,894 of JAOVVB010021715.1, read as the reverse complement.
TAATCTGGAACTGAGCTAACACGGGAGGGCCTGGGTGTGTGTGTGTGTGTGTGTGTGTGTGTGTGTGACAGGTTTACTTTATTGTCTGCTGGCCTTCCTGTTCAGCAGAAGATGCTTGCTCCTCAGCATGTTTAAGCAGTTTTGAGACCTTATTTTAGCTCCTACCTAGGTGGACACAATGCAGAATAATGAGCAGCGCACCCTAGAAAAGCCAGTTCGCTGTTTTTTTTTTTTGCGATTACTTTGCATTTAATGATGAAACACAGAGGAATTCTGTGTAATAAAAACCAATTGAGATTCATAGCTGCTGCACTGTGCTTAATGATCCCAGAGGGGAATTCAAGCCTTTTATTTGCTGTACCGCAAAACGTAACTCAGCAACGTCCTGCACCAGGACAACAAGATAACAATACATGTGACATGATGGAGTGTAAACACAGGGACAGAAAAACAGGAGATAAAGGGTGGGGGGTGGAGATGGTGGAGATGGTGATAGAACTGAGGGGAGGACAGACAGGAAGGGGGAGAGTTGCATGTGATAAGGAGCAAGAGTGCGAAGGGCAGGGAAAGAAAAATCAGCGTGCATACATCGAGTACACTGCAGCTCTGTATTCTCACGTACAGCGTGACTGATGAGAGAGAAGCCGTCTCACGGTCTGTGCATCTAATAGGCTTTAATGATGGCCTCTCCCGCATCCATTCTGTTAACAGGTCTAATGAGAGAAGGTCCGGGTGGACTGTGCACACAGGCTCTTCGTGAACAATTGGGGAGGACAGATCATCAGAGGTCCTGCTATAGGTTTCATTGAAAAGATGCCAACGGGAGGCTTGGCGTGAGCAGGACAATCAGCAGCAATGTGCTGCGAGTCACAAAGATGTTCAGGCAGTTCAGAGGCGCAAACACGAGAGAGAAGCTGAAGGGACAAAAAGTTCTGCGGTTTATGCTACAACTGCGATTAGTCGACTAATCGATTAGTCAATCAACAGAAAAAAGAATCTACTAATTCTGATAATTAATTCATCGTCATTTTTCATGCAAAAATGGCACAAAATGCTGTTTTTAGCCTCCCAAATATGGAGATGTCCTGTTTTTCTCTGTTTTATATCATATTAAACTGAATACGAATACTGAATATAGACATTTAAAGACATCACCTCAGATTTTGAGAAACGGATGGACATTTTTCACTATTTTCTGACATTTTATGGACGATTAATCGAGAAAATATTAAATAGTAGAAACAGAAAATAAACAGTTGCAGCTTTGTAGTTACAGCAGCTGGCAAATCACACATTACACATACAGCGCAGCCTGATAAAGACATATTTTGTCTCTAAATAAGAGACACAAATGAACACAAACAACTCTCCCTCCCTCCTGGCACTGTGCATCAGCGTGAGTGTGACATCAGACTACAGAGCAGCGGCGTCGGCACCCCAGTGTACGAGCATCAACGGCTCTATGTTACATCCAGACTCACACATTAATCTATTATTTTATTCTGTTCATCTCTCACCTAGAGCCGCATTACTTTTTTCTACTAATCTGATTATTTTTCAGATCAATAGAGTAATTGTTTAGTCAACGTCCAAATGTCTAAAAAAAAACAAAAAGGTATTCAGTATATAAAGACAGACAAAAGCAGAAAATGCTCATTTGAGAAACTGGAAACAAAAGAATGTGTGGTATTTTTGCTTGATAAATGACATAAACAATTATCAAAATTGGTTGGTGATTAATTGTCTGCCCAGTCATTTCTGCAGCACTCTCATGCATGCACGGCAGCTCGCCACACACCTGCAGTGTCTGACAATGTAAACAGCTGCTGTCTCCGTTACAGAACCTACATGAAGCTGCACTTCACAGCCGGAGAGACCACGCACACACCTTCAGAGTTGAGCCCACCTACCTCCACACGTCTGTCCCCGGGTTGGCCCGTACGTACGGTATGTAACAAGATCCGGCCTTTGATGACAGACTGCTACTGAAAGGTATAAGGTGACCGTGGTTACTGCAAAGCTAGGCTGCCTCTGTCAGGCACAGGAGAACTGGGAACCTCCATCTGACTGATTTACTCTCCACTAATCAGCACATTCCCCTAAACGTCAATGAAAAGAGGAGGCTCTCCTCGCACAGAGCACCCTCCCCCCCCCTGCCTCACTCAGCTGTGTCCCTCACAGCCTCACTCTTTCTTTGAATGTCTCTTTTTCTTGCATTGGTCTGATCTGTCTCTCTCTCTCTCTCTCTCTTTCCACCATCAGCTGTCCTCTCCTTCTCACCCACAACAAGCCTCGACCCTGGTCTGTGGTCATTTATTCAGCTGCTGTGTTGATGTGGTTCAGTGGGGACACGTCCCGAGCCTGCGTGTTGCAGCTCTGCAAGGTCACCGATTGTTTTTTTTGTTTTTTTCCCCTCCCCTCCCTCTTCAGGACACATGGTGTTGCCGAAGGGGAAATCTGAGCTCTCGACCAAAAACACATCCTCAGACAGCCCGAGCGCAGTCTGAAATGTAGTTAGATAACAGGTCATCTAACAATCTCTTTATATCTGAAGAGAAATCAGAATATGATTGACAAATAGTTGCATTGTCAAACATCGAGGTTTGAGAATCAGACACTGTATATGCTTCTTATTCAGGAAAAAGTGCACAGTGTACAGGACACTGTATCTCTAAGAAACACTATCAGATTGCTGTCCAGCAAACATCCACCTCTCCACGTTTCCTCTGCTTTTGTATCCTGCTCAGGCCAGTTCTGTCCAGTTGGCCATAGCTGAGAAAAAACATGTCAATACTCACGAGATTCTCAGAAATGAGCACACATTTGGTGGTGTGGCTTCCTATGATTTAAAATAAAAAAATATAAGAATTTGGGACAGAAATAACAGATCTGTGAGTCATTCTACTAAAAAAAAAATTATTATATCAGAACTGTTAAGTAAACCTTGGCAGTAAATCTCAATAGCATCTATCTGGGAGAACAGCCAGAGAAACAGGCTAGGCTGCAGCAGCCTCTGTGGGACTCCAGGCGACGCAAGATCCCCCATCTGCCTTCATTTGTCTTCTCACCACTCACCGATGGCTCACAGTGGAATTTAGGACTGCTCATTTATTTGACATGAAATATCTCCCATTGTTTGATTACTTTGCTCTCTGCCCTTGGCTTACTCACAACACAACGCCCTAATCAATTGACTGAGTGGCCATTAACAGGCAGACAACTTTGACGAGTAACTTTGTCTACTTTATGGCAAATGCAGTCAAAGCAGTGGACTATCCACACACTGGGAGGGAGATTGTTCTCTGTCGTGACGTCTCTCTACCAACAGATGGTGCTAGTGTACAGTCAACGCTGTGCTGAGACTCTGGGTTTAGGGATGTATGACTGATCAAAAGACTCCCACTAGGCTTTATCAAGAGGGGCCAGGGAAACAAGTTAATGTAAAGTAGAACGGCAGTGAGGGGGTTACTGTTTTAAAAAGGGGATAAAATGTGCAAGGAAAAAGATGCAATGGCTACAGATAGTGAGGGAGGGGAATTATTCTATAGTTCCCGAGGGAGCTCATTTAAGCTGCAGGCAGAGATGTTCAGATCTGTATGAGGAGACAGGCTTTATCTCTTTGTCTCATTTGTCAGAAATTACTCTTCAATTCCAGCCTCGAGTGGCCCTCAATTTATACCGTCTCCAGTCTGGGTAGAAAGCAGAGACACATACAGTAAGTTACAACACACGCTTCGAATGTTATCACACGATTTAATGAGCTAATAACATGCTTATCATCCTGATACATATGGGTCAGTAGAGGCTGGCTCCCCACATTAGAAGGTCAAGAAGGCTCTTGGGGATGATACCAGCCCATTCAACGCAGGCTGATAACAAGTTCGGTAGGTTTCCGTTTCACTTTAAGTAACTGACTTTCGGATTATGCACCGAAAACACGTTGGTAGGTTTAGAAAAAAACATCTACATTTCTGTGACTTTCGTCAAAGTCCTGTGTTTCACACATATCAGCGCAATCAATCGTGTGACGACATCAGAATTGCCTGGTTACGCATGCTTTTCCACTGTAATTCTATTACTAGTAATAATAAGGAGACAGATAATTATGTATAGTCCAACTCCTGTGCACCAGTGATTCATTCACTGTGGTCAGATTAATTGCAGTCTAAAGAAATAAAATCAATACACACAGACGATAGCTACATGCTACGATTGAACCCTGGTGAATGATGTCATTGAGAAGAAATGTCATGTGACTATGGGAAGCTGAGTGATACACACATTAGACGCGTCTCTGAGGACGCTGCCTCATAGATTTGAAGCAGGATTGATCACAATTGCATGCACGTGCACGCATCTCTGAGGCCAGTTGTCAAGGCAACAGCTAAGGCTGACAGATGGAGAATGCACTGTCCGTCTCGTTAGAAGATATAGACGTCTGTGTACGTGCAAAAAAAACCACAGGCCTGCATTTACACACAGCACAGAGCAATTAGTCCAATCAGGATAAACATTTAACTTTAATGACTGTTTACCAGCCACAGTCCCAGCCTCCCTGACAGCATGGGTATTTCACTCCCATGCACAGACATGTGCTAATTTCAGTATTTGGGCCCATGCAATGCATGCAAAAAAAAATTCAGTCCGTGATCAAATATTTATTGATGAAAAAATGTGAAATTCTGCTTTTTAATGAGCCTTAAATAATAGAGCCACAGAGGATACAGATAATGTATGCCCCCTCTCTGGGTTGTGCTACAAATTATCCACAATATTGGCATTGAGAATATTGGACAATGATGTTCTAATGTTTAGTCTTCTGCCAAGAGCAATATTTTATCCACTTATTCACCTATTCATTTCAGGCTGAGACAGAGCTGAAAGCCCCCAAAGGGACCACTCTGTTTTATAGAGTAAATGTGCTGCCGTGCTATTATCAACTACCCCCCCCTCATCCCCTGACCCTACCCCACCTCGCTCATTTCTGACATAAATCAAAACACACTCCAGGTAATGAGGGTCTGCTTTGTCACTGAAAAGAGTTGGTGGATTAGCAGCAATTACCAACCTGAGCTCTGGAGGCTCAGCTTGTTCACAGCTGAGCATCGGCTCCCTGCACCTACAGTCGTGCAGGTACAGTGTACACACACCGATTCCCATTCACAGCAAAGCACTGAGAGAGATTAGCGATAAACATGTGAAAACCACGCATGCCAGCCTTCGGATTCTGCAGCAGAATACTAAGTTGGGCTCTAATTTTGCAATAATGAGCTGTTCTTTTTTTTTAGTCCGTCTCTGCTATAGGGCACCGACCGAATTGCTTCGATACTATTGAGTATCGGAAAAATTCCTTGTCATTCAATACCAAATTTCAATACCTAAGGAGTAAAATCTCATCAGCGTCAGTGAGCCGTGAACGTTACACATCGTAGAGGCATGCAGGAAAAACACTACGTTTCGCACAGAGACGGGGCTCTCGTGTGTGTGTGTTGTATTTTGAGAGGCTTGACTACAGTGTGTCGCATAGGTGTAAAGGTGAAAAATAAAAATAAAAATTTGTAGCATAAGGTTTAATGTTGTTATTTCTTTTTGTTAAAATTGATTTTTATAAAATTTGTATCGGAAAAAGTATTGCGCAGGATGTATTGAAGTCAAGCTATCGATATCGGTATCTGTATCAGTATCAGTATCAGTATCAAAATCAAAATCTTTTGAATCACACCCAGAAGAATTAGTAGTATTGAGTATTGCACACAAACCAAGACTATATGCAGGCTGGTCTCATTCCCTGTTAGTAGCAATGATTACAAAAAGTAATGCACTGTAATTCGTACATATATACCATGTAATTGTGAGACATGCAGCCCAGGTATAAAAGACACAAGACACAAGCC
>JAOVVB010021688.1:0-12500 GCA_028570985.1 Heterobranchus longifilis | reverse complement strand
GTTCCACCTCTGAATTTGACAAAGTGAAAATAATCTCTGAGTGAAGTTGAGGGAAAACACACCTGTGTAGTTGGCAGAGTAGTTGTTGGGGTCCAGGAACTTCTTGACAGTCAGGGAGCTGGAAAGAAGGGGATGCTGGGTAATTGAGTCCAGAAAGGCCTGCAGTCCTCTCTGTCTCTCTGCTATGAACTCTCTGTCCATGTTTCCAATGAGCTTCTTTGGAGGAAGAGGGAGACTGATGCCACAGACCTGGACAGACAGAGAGAGAGAGATGAAAAAAGACCTGCTCGTACTTTTACGTCATTTGTTTTCTTATCGTCATCAAATGTATTTTCCGTTATCCACTGTCGTCCTTTTCTGTATGTTTCAGCGATGCAATTACAAAGAGACTAATACCCTTTTTCCCACCAAAATTAGCGCGTATATGCAGGGTTTTTTTAAACACAGGAAAACCTGCTAAAAGACATCCCACTAAAGACAAAAGACAAATGTTAGTGGGGGTTAGTGGGAAAGGGCTTTTCACAGAGACCAACAGCAGGTTTCCGACAGTTCTGCTGCATGTCGACTGAAGGTCGGGGGTCAGTGGGAGACCCCAAAAAGGAAATGAGCAGGCGAAACCTCAGCAGAAAAACTGCCAACTTCCTATTATCCAGGAATGATAAGACCTGAACACAAGACGAGTCACAACCCTGATACCCTGAAGTCAGATCTGCTCCACTCTGGTACAACGCAGCTCCATTGATTATAGATTTGCTGAAGATCAATATGACACTGTGTGTGTGTCAAGAGTCTAACCTGAACGGATTCTGAAACAACATGCTGAATATGTTAAAGGACTTTTTGGCATATGACCATTTAAAGTAAAGCACACTGCATTAAATTTAATGAAAACATTTAGATATGAGCTTTATTTTGCTACAAAACAAAAATCTGGTTGCCAGTGCAGTAAATGATTTTCACTTGAGAAGATATCTTTAAATAAGTCAGGAGGTCCAGCAGTAGGGCTGAGCAATTTTGGAAAAAAATATGTAATTGCGATTACTTTGACTGATATTGCAATTGCGATGTTATTTGCGATATTAGAGGGAATGATAGTCGATAAGTTTCATTGTAAAACATATTCTAATGATTATGGTGTGATGTTTGTGGGGATTTGTACCAAACAAAGATACTTTCTTAAGTCTGCAGAATATGATGTGCAGGCCAGGACATCTCTGCAGCACAGCAATATTTAATTTAAAATGGTATTTTGACATCTATTGCCTTTAACAAATATTGCGCCTCCTGTGATTTGAAAATTGCATTAGGCCATATTGCAATTTCTATAAAAAATTTGATCAATGTCCAGCAGCCACCACACGTCTTAACTTACTTCAAATAAGATTAGTGCTATTCTTGTTTCTAGATAACAAAACTTCACACAGGCAATTCCTGTTTTGAGGTTTGAACCTCTAATCTTTAAGTTGGGGGACGTGTGTCCTGATCACTATTGAGTCACCATGACAACTGACTAAAGATTTCATCAGAATCAGAAACCGTTTTATTGATAAGTAGGTTTGCACATACAAGGAATCTGTCTTGGTGTTCAGAGCAAAGTCAAGAGACATAAATAGAAAATAGAAAACATGAAGGAAAAAAAAAAGAAATATGTAGAAATATGTCAGTTTTGTGCAGGAATGTGCACAACTATTGACCAGGGTAAAAGTGTAGAAGTTCACAGTATGAAGTATAAAGTACAAGAATGTCAGATGTGGACATGTGCGTTAACGTATGTGTCAACAATATGTCTCTTCCTCTCTATAATTTCCCCAACAGTCCAAAACTAACAGCTAACCAGTCTACAGATAACCATCAAACTGCCCTCTCACTGCAGCAGCTGAGGCTTCTGGGAAATCGATGGCACAACAGCAGAGCTCTGAGCATGTCGTAACGAACCGCCACTGAGCGTTCCCAAACAGGAAGGAGGTTGGCTCAGACAAAGCTGGTGTGTTTGTGTGTGTAAATGTGGATTTATAGATTCTAAGTTACCAGGCTGCTGTTTTTTTATGTTGTAGTCAATTATGAAGAATTAAGAAACCTGTGAATACTCTGGATATTATTACTGCTCAGGGAAAGAAGTTAGAAGTTGTCTCCTGTTATAAATATCTCAGTATTTGGCACCTTTCTTGTAAACCTCAGGTTGATAATCTTCTTAAAAAGCTGAAGCTGAAGTCAGGGTTTTATTTCAGAAACAGGTCTGGTTTCTCTTTTGAGGCCAGAAGAAGACTGGTCTCTGCCACGTTTATGACGGTTCTTGATTACGGTGATCTGCTGAATATGAATACATCTGCACATTGTTTGCACATGTTAGATATGCACAAAGCCCTCAGTCATCAGTGTAACCTTTACTCCAGGGCCATGTCTGACCTTTTGTAGTCTCAGTCATCGTTGGTACTTGTTCATTTATAAAGCCAGTCCGGGTAAACGCCCATCATGCATTTGCACTTTGATTGCACATAAATATGTCTGTAGTTACAGTCTGAGATCACAAGATTTGTTGTTGTTGTCTGTTCCACAGAAAGAAAGCTTTTATGTGCTCTGCTCCCCTCACTTGCAAAAGTCTTCAAAAAGAGTTAAAACTAAGAGAACGTGTCTCTCAGTCTGAATTTAAAGCTCTTATAAATACTACAGTGAATTAGGTATTTTAATATATCGACACGTTCACGTATTTCTTCTGTGTCAGTGGCTGTTTTACTGCTGCCCATTTTCTAAAGCCGATCACCATAACTTTGTAAGTAAGTGAGTTGTGTCTACGACGAACGCCCCTCTATTCTGCAGTACGAGCTTCTCTGCACTGGCTCCCTATAAAAAATCACAAATTGAATTTTAAATCCTTCTCATCGTATATAAGGCTCTCAAAGGTCAGGTACCAGCAGATCTCAAAGAGCATCTGTCAGATCAGTGTGTTTTAAAACACTCAGCTGATGTGTGACGTAAAGAAACTCACCATCAGGCTGCTGTTGAGAACATCAAAGTCACTGTAACGCCGAATCACCTGCAAAACACACACACACACACGTGCACACACACACACACACGCGCGCGTGCACACACACACACACACACACACACACACACACACACACACACACACACACACACACAGACTATCAGTTGCTGTTCAATTAATCTCCTTATTGATCTAATAATCAGTCAGTATTTCTGCCAAACGAGCTGATTGGACTGCAGAGTTGTCATGTTCTCGCCCAGATGAATTCTAATTGGTTAATCTATCTGACACCCGAGGCTGTGATTGGTGCATTTACCAGCCAGCTGTTCTCTGAAGACACGCCCCTCTGGACACGGATGATGTACTCCTGAGAGACAAGAGAGAACACTGCCATCAAAACACTTTATTTGCTGCTTTTTAAGATAAATAAAATGTACAATAATAAGAAATATAAGTGGTTGAATTAAAAAGACAACACTGGGGGGAAATCTGTTAAATAAGGATAGAGGGGGAAAAGGTGGAATGATCCTTTAAGGTTTAAACAGCTGTCACTGTGTGTTGTCCGACAGTCAGTCAGCTGTGAGCATTTCCAGAATAAAGTCAAAATATTGTGAGAAAAAGTTAAACATGTTATGAAAAGAAAGGGGTAATTTAGAGGAAAGAAAATGCAAAATATAGTAAGAGTAAATGAGTAATTCTAGGATTTAAAAAATAATATATATATAATAATAATTATATGCAAATAAAGTCGCAGTGTTATGATTAAAAATAGACCATTAGAAACAGTTCTAATTTTATGCATTAAGTCGTAATATTACAAAAAATAACTTAATTTGATAAGAAAAAGCCATATTAAGTCACAATTTCCAGAGAAAAAGTGACACAACTGAAAGAGTACATTTATTATTTTATTTTTAAAAAAGCATGGTACGAAAATAAAGTAATTTGGTGAGAACAAAAAGTCATATTATTAGATAGAAGATGAAGTGGTAATATTACAAAATAAAGTCCTAATTTTACGAGAAAAGGTCTTCCCATCATTAGATTAGGATCATGATTTTATGAGAAATAAAGTCATAAATGTTATCACAGCCAGAGCAAAGGCCCAGCTGAAACTTAATCAAACAGGATCACATTTCAGGGTGTGTTCACTTTGTGTTTCATTTCTAAATAAGTTTAGATGACGCTGCTGGGTGGAGGATCAGTCCGCTCATGTTCACAGATCTCTGCAGAGACGCTGCTCGGTGAAATGTTTCAAGAACGATGGATTCAATTATGAAAACAAGATTCATGGTGTAAACGTGGACTTTTCCTTGAACCTAATCCTCTCAGTCCTCCTACAGTCTAATTCCTGCGGACAGACTTTGGTTTCTGCTGTAATCTTTCATTCATTCACAGGAGCTGAGCAGCTTCACAAACAGCTGACATCACTTCCTGTCTCGCTGCTGCAACTCAATAAATCTCATTGAGGATTTATTTAATCGGGCCTTCTGAAAAAGTGAACAAACAACAACTCAGCATTTAAAAATCTACAGCTTTCATCAAGTGCAACAGTGTCTGTATTATACGTTATCATAACAATGTCTTTCTTATTCATAATATCTACCTGTCCAACTTTTTAGCTGACGAAAAGCATCTTCACTGTCTTATTATATTTTTAGATTAAAAAAACTTTGAATTGCCATGTTGTTGAAAGGTGTGTTAATAATAAATAAATAAATAAATCAATAAATAAATAAACTTGCTTTCTGTCCATTAGGGCTGAAACTAGTGCTGGGCTTTAATTTCACCATTCAATAAGCAGCAAAATATATACCGTATTAGGAATGGGACAATATGAAAATTTCATGTCATGATTATGCTGGCCAAAATAATTGCGATTTATGATATCATATGTCACGATAAGACATACTGGATTCACTTTACCTTACATTTTGCTTTGTTGGGACTTTTTTTCTCGAAAAACATTACGACTTTTCTCTCTAAATATTACAGCATTTTTCCTCAAAATGTTACTACTTTTGAAACCGCCAGAATCTTAAAAAAATACTGTCATACAAATGTTTGGTCATACCACCCAACACAAGCTGCAACTAACGATTATTTGAATTGTCGATTAATCTGTGGATTATTTTCTCGATAAATTGATTAGTTGTTTGGTCTATAAAATGTCAGAAAATGGTGAAAAATGTCAATCAGTGTTTCCCAAAGATAACGTCCTCAAATGTCTTGTTTTGTCCACAACTCAAGATATTCAGTTTACTGTCATAAAGGAGGAAAGAAACCAGAAAATATTCACATTTAAGAAGCTGGAATCAGAGAATTTTGATTTCTTAAAAAAATACTCAACCTGATTAATCAATTATCAAAATAGTTGGCAATTCAATAGTTGAGAACAACAGTAATCGATTAATAGATTAATCTTTGCAGTGTCCATTCTCATAACTCTCCTCTCAGCCTGCGTCTGTCAACCTTTAATCTGCAACACTTTTAAATTTTGGATTGGTATCGGCCTCAGGACTGACCTTATTAGGCAGATCGGATGATCCACATTAAGTATAATTTTCTTAGTGTCGCGGTCGTATAATTTTGTGTTTTTGCTACATGCATTCAGCCGTGCCAAGGTGCCGCCTCAGTGTTTAGAGCCACAGTAATCCCTGACCTCATGTTACTTAACATACAAATGATCCCAATGAGCTCCACACCGTGAGCTAATACAGATTTAAAGCGTGGGAGAGTACTGGTCTCAGCAGATACCTTGAGTTGAAGCATTGCAATCCCTATTAAATTTACAATGAGAGATTAGATTAGATAGGAGTGGACCTCACAACATACTGTTGAACAAGGTTATTATCCAGTACTAGATTTTGTAGATTAAAACCAACCGTAGATCCCACATCACACCAATCCCCACATCCCTTCACTGGCTCCCAGTTAGGGCTGCAACTAGCCCAACGATTTTCGACAAATTTTCATTATCAATTAATCTACTGATTATCGTTTGGTCTATAAAATATCAGTCTATAATGATGTCTTTAAATGTCTTGTCTTGTCAGTGCAAAACCAGAAGATATTCAGTTTAATATGATATAAAAGCAGGACATTTCCATATTTGAGAGGCTCAAAACAGCATTTTCTGCCATTTTTGCATGAAAATTTACTTTAACAATTTATCATGTTTCTGTAATCGTTGCAGCTCTACTCCCTGTAATGTAGAGAACAGATAAGATACTGCTTATCACATACAAAGCCCTTCATACATCTCCGAACTCTTACATCCTTAAACCACCTCTAGGACACTCCGATCATCTGACCAGGCCTGTTATTCATACCAGCTCCCTCTCTGTTAGATCAGCTGAGTCAAAACACAGCTCTACCGACTTGCCTTCCCTGAGGGGCTGTAATTTATTTGTGTCCTCTGTATTTGTATATGTGTCCTTTCTGTTTATGCGTCTTATTGTACTTTTCTCCATCTGTATCCTGTGAAACACTTTAGAAATAAAATCTTACTTACTTGTAATTTGTGTTCTAAATAAACAAATGTCAGTGAGCTTGAATTCTTTATTTTTTCTGCAATAGAACATGTAAGTTCCATGTAAGTCAATTTTGCCACTGACTGTATCAACATTGCATTATGTTTAATTATTTGCTTTATTTAAATGGAGAGACACAACACCTCCCTCTGATTATACCATATGTGCTGAGTGAGTCCATTAAACTTTCTGTCCTCCTGTCAATGACTTGTAATTGGTGACTAGAGGAAATGACAGTGTTATAGTATGTAGAGGCCTGTCATCACAGTATGGCATCAATTTTGGAGCTGCTTACATGTTGAGAAATTCTGGAAAGTCATCAAGGCAGATTCAGCATCAATGAAATCTGCAATAATTTTGTTCTAAATTACAGGAAAGTTGCTGTTTTGGTTTATTTTCAGAGTGGACTAGTAGAAGTAAACAAAAAAAAATAGTAATATGAAGAAATGTAGGCTAATGGGTTAATACAAATACATACATATATCAATATAATTAACAATCTACTTATAATAAATAAATCTACTCATATCCATCTGTCCTATGAGGTTATGATTCTGTTTTTGAGTAGCAACAACACAAACGGATGCCTGGCATTAGCATGCTAAGCTAACTGGCTAGCTCAGCTGATCCCAGTCGGACAGTCAACAACAAACCCACGGCAAATGCGCCCATTATCGGACAGACGACACATGTCCTGCTTTATTATTCCTATAACACGAGACAGTCACATTGTTTAAACGTCGTTTCTTACTACACACATACACGAGTTCAAAGTACACATTTTAGTGCAAATAAACGCTGAACACAGTCCTCCTGACACCGTTGAGTTCTAAGAGAACTCCTGAGAAGATGCCACGCCAAACTCCCTTAGAAAATCCTATTTAATGTTTCCGTGGATTTCAGCAGACGCGAATTATTTATAACAAGACTTTTACACTTATACATACACATCCACCCTCTCTTCGATTCGGCATATATAACATACAGAAATAAGTACTTGTTTGAATGAAAACCCAACATTTCTTGCCGGCTCATGACCTTAATAATTTGTGAGTTGAAAGCTGTCAATGGGGGTGAATAATAAAAACTACATATTTTATTACAGGTATTTGGTGAAGGGGGTGTATGCCGAATGTTACAACAGACCATTACAGATTCTAAACGACCACACGTTTTGTTTTAGATAGCGTATTCGTTTGTTAGTATTAACAGGAATCAAAAACACGCACAGCTTCTAAATGGATATCGCTTTAATGATCTTCGTGCAATAGTTCAGCGACGGTTCTCGGGACTTTATAGGCTTTGTTTAGGCTTCTGGCCCTTCAGTCAGTCAGTCAGTGTCAATGATCCAGCAAATCCCTTTATATCAGCAGTTTGCTGTGTGCAGAATAGCTTCCAGGAAATTGCTTAATCAGTGACAGCACTACAGAGCCAGGGTCAGCTGCCTGCTTTGTCCGATAATGGAGTTACGGTGCAACTCAGATGCTAAAAGTGAGACTGTCAACTGACTCACGGGGGTGATAGTAATGTTTTTTTCGACTACATTGACTTTAGCAGTAAGAAGTGGTTTGTGGTTAATGTAATAATTTACACGGAAGGAGATGAAATAAAGCATCCACATCTGTGTCCGATAATGGAACTGGTGACGCAGCGATCGACTCAAACGCCCCCTTAATTAAAAACGTAGCTGTATTTTAAACGCACCGGCCTGTCCGCCTGCAGTGAAACACATATGAAGGTTTTCCCGTTAAAGCCTACAGGTTGTTAACGGTGAAAATGCGTTTATTCCCAGTAAACACTCACCGTGTGGGACGGCTGGTTCTGGCTGGTTTCGATCACCGCCGTCAGGGGCACGGTGTCGTCCAGCAGCAGCCTGCCGGGGGCCGGCTTCTCCAGGAAAGACATCCCCGGAGGATTCACGGTGAAAGTCTAATGTGAGTGTCCGTCTGTCAGTGACTGATGCCGCCGGGAAGACACTGAGGCGGAGCCCCGCGGAGCAGAGGAGGACCACCAACAACCCGAGAGAAGCGAGCTAGCCGTTAGCTTTAGCTTCAGACGTCAACCGTCAACACGCTGCTTTGTCGTCATAATTGGAGGTTGCGTCATCACGTCACGGTGCGTCACTGCCACCTGCTGGTCAGGAGGAGAAACTGTGCCGTCAGGAATATAACAATTCATTGTAAACTTATTTCCAGTGATGGAATCTAACAAAGTACATTTACTCAAGTACAGCTTTAGTTACTTGGCAGATTTATATTATTAATACAAAATAAACAGCATATCAACTATGACATTATTATTGATTAAGCTACCAAACAGCATATTAAGTAATTAAATATAGCTGCAACTATTAACTACATATATCACAGACTATTTTGATTATCAATTAATCGTTAAAGTATTTTATCATTTTCGTTTTCAGCCTCTCAAATATGGAGATTTTCTGCTTTTCTCTGTTTTATATCATATTAATGTGAATATCTTTGGGTTTTGGATAAAACAAGACATTTAAGCTGCAAAATTAAAGTGACAAAACACATTAATGCATTATTATTATACTTCAATAATATAATATATATTATTCTGGCCAGTCTGCATAATGAGTACTTTTACTTTTGGTACTTTTAGTACAGTTTGATGCTAATAATTTAGTACTTTTACTTGAGTACAATTTTGAATACAGAACTTTTACTTGTAACAGAATATTTTTACACTGTGGTATTGCTACTTTTACTTAAGTACAATATCTGAATACTACTTCCACCACTGTTGATTACATAAGGTAAACTTTACATACATAAATGCAAAATAACAAAAGTTACCCCCATTTCACAGTATGAAAAAAAGAATCCAAAGAATATTAAGACTTTCAAACTTATAAACACAAAAAATTTATAAAACTGTCAAACTGTACAGCAAACTCTCCAAGAATAATGTATGCTTTTTTTCCTCTTATAACAATTTTGTATTATTGAAGTTTATTTATCCCACTTCAATTAAAGAATATTCTTTTCTTTTTCTTTTTTTAAATGTATGTATTCAAAGTCAGATTCTTGTTTCTTTGTATTTTATGTTGAGTACATGTCTGAAATATTGTATATTTGCCTGTTTTTTTCAATAAGGGTTGACCAAAAAAGGAACTATTTAGTCAGATGCATCACAGCCAGTATAAAGGATTTAGGGAAAAATACATATGATGAAATTAACAATTTAACAAAATAACTACAAGAAATACATTCATTTGATACATTTAAAGATAATAATAATAATAAAAAAAAAGATAATTTAGAGTTTTTATTCCACACACAATATTTCACACATTAAACAAAATACAGAGCAGATCTGACAAATTAAACATTTAAACAAAAGGTTTAATCAAGGTTCAGTCGGAGAATCATCTCGGGAGACACCGAGCTGCACGGTGCGTGCTGCAGCAGCCATTTTTAAAGCTGGAAATATACTTGCTGTTTGACCATCCGTTTGCGTAGATGTCGCGTTAATTTCGGAGTACATACACAATGAACAGACAAAACGGTATTGTTGTGCTGCAGAGATGTCTCGGCCTACACATCGTATTCTACAAATTTAGGAAAAAAAATCTTTGTTTTCGCAATCGTAATCACATCGTAATCATTTAAAAAATATTTTTCAATGAAAATGTACGGAAGCCCTGAGGGGCAAACAGGACATTTCTTTTTGCCAGGTACATTTTTCTATTTTTTTTTTCATCTGTGAAAACAGGTGAAACATTTTTTTCTAAGTTTCTAAAAGAAATATTGAAAAACAGCCTGAAAAAAAAAATCACCTGTTTTCACAGATGAGGGGAAAAAAATGAAAAATGATCCTGGCAAAAATAATAAAATCTTGCTGGCATCTCTTTGTCTTCTGTAAAAATGAGAATAATGACGCAAAAATTATAAGTCCTTCCAATATCACAAATCATATCACAATTGCAATAACGGTCAAAATAATCGCAATTAGATATTTTTTCAAAATTGTTCAGTTTTGTGTCAAAATACCATTTTAATTTAAATATGGAAGTACAGAAGCCCTGAGAGGTTAGCAAGACTTTGTTTTTCTGCCAGGTAATATTTTCTAATATATTTATATTTACATTTTTCATCTGGGAAAAAACTTCCGGACCCATATTTGTTTTAGTTTCTAAAAAAAAAAAAAAATCTTTCTTGCGTCTCAGGTCTTCCGTAAAAATTAGAATAATGATGCAAAAATGATAATTCCCTTTTAATATCGCAAATCATATCGCAATATCGGTCCAAATAATCGCAATTAGATATTTTTTCAAAATCAGCACTATGTGCACTTTTTAAAAGCAAGTATATCTCTGGCTGAAATCACTGTAACTGTCCGGTGCCGTCACTTTTTCTTCTTCTTCTGCTGCTCCTCGGGCATCATCACCATCACCTCCCCCTCCATCACCACCTTGTCTTTGACGGAGCACGTCACGGCGATGAAGGCGAACGACATCTTGATCTTGCGGACCTCGGCTTCGGCCAGCACCTCCTCGTCGATGTAGAGCGGCGCCGGGAAGCGGATCTCCTGGTACAGGAAGACGCAGCCGCGGCCGGGCATCCGGGTGCCGAGCACGGCCGACATCAGGCCGTTGATGAGGACGCCGTGGACGATGGGCGTCTCGAAGGAGGTGGTGCTGGCGTAGGCCGGGTCCAGGTGGAGGGGGTTGGTGTCGCCCGTCAGCTCGGCGAACAGCGCCACGTCGCGGGACGAGAACGCTTTGGTGAGGGAGGCTCGCTGGCCGACGTGGAGCAGCCGGCAGGAGGGAGGAGCGAGGAGCCGCGGCTTGTTAAAGATGCTGCTCCGAATGAAACTCATCCTGAAGATTGTCCTTCAGTCCAGCTGCAGCTCTCGACTGTTTCCTGACAGCGCGAGCAGGAACGGAGACACCTGCGAGACAGAGACAGTAGAGCTGATTATTTTGGGGGATTTGCCTTTATGAGAGAGTACAGCGGAAGATTGACAGGTAGGCATGGGACGATATGAAAATTTAATTTTTCGGCGATTCCAGATATTATTATGATAATCAACAAAATATACTTACAGTAAAACACACTGGAATCACTTTAACTTACATTTTGTTTTGTTGGGACTTTTTTTTTCAAAACATAGCTTTTTTTCTCATAAAATTGTGACTTTTTTCTCAAAACATTATGACTTTTTCTCTTCATATTATGATTTCTTTTCTCAAAACAACAATTTCTTTTCTCAAAACATTACAACTTTTTTCCTCCTAAAATTGTGACTTTTTTCTCTTATTATGATTTTTTTTCTTGAAACATTACAACGTTTTTCTCTTAATGTTACGACTTTTTTCTCTAAATATCACAACTTTTTTCCTCATAAAATTGTGACTTTTTTCTGTAAACATTTTGACTTTTTTCTCTTAATATTAATTTTTTTTGTCTTGAAACATTACAACTTTTTTTCTCTTAATGTTACGACTTTTTTCTCAAAACATTACGACTTTTTAAAGAAATAAATATTTTTATTGCATCACAGATAGAACACTGTAGTAAACTGCAGTCAATTCACGATATTCACGATTATCCCAATAATGGAAATTCACCAAAAGTGTTTTTTATCGGGATAAAATCGATTATTGTCCCATCCCTCTTAACAAGAAACTGGGGTGACAGAGAGGGGACGACGCGCAGCAAAGGGCCGCAGGTCAGATCTGAACCCGGGCCGCTGCAGGACTACACGAGGACGCACGCTCCACTGGGTGAGCCAGAGGCCGCCCTGATAAATCGATGTTATCAATTCATTTGAATTTATGGCATTTCCTTAAACCAATCACAATCGTCCAGGGTGGCGCTACACCCTGACGGTGCATCTGCAAAATAGTGTCGGGAGGAAACCCGTTTTGGTGGAACACCTCCACGAAAATGTTGTAAACGTATTCTTTGTAGATCTTTACAATCATTCACTGAAAGAACAGAGCAGGC
>JAOVVB010021648.1:0-16101 GCA_028570985.1 Heterobranchus longifilis | reverse complement strand
CAGTAACGTAACAAATTACTTTTAATTGACAGTAACGTTGTAATGTAATAAGTTACTTTCCAAAGTAACTCTACCCAACACTGCTAAGGAAGAAATAACAATCATAAAAGATAGAAGGTTGCCACCTTCAATGTGGAAAATAAGGGACACCTTGCCAGCAGCCCCATTCCCAGGGGACACAAATGAAGCAGTGGGGGTCTGGGGGTCCTCCCCCTGGAGATTTTGTGTGTCAGACACTTCATTTCCTGCATTCTGGTGAATTCTTTTGCACCTATTTCAAAGTCATCTGCTGCTTTCAACATGAATGTAAAGGCAATACGAGTAAAGCACAGTTATACACATTAATAATAACAGTCATAATAATATATGTCCTATAGCCTGCTGTGAATTACCTTATTCAGACCACACTCTAGCAGTTCTTAAAAATAAAAAGTCTTCTGCTACCTTTATGCTTTTACTGAAGACATACATTTGCCTGTACCTGTAACAGGATTTACAGTACAGGAACACACAAAGCCAACAGCATAACAACTAGAAATAAATCCACCTGTATCTTAACAACACAGGATTTACAGCAGGTACACTCAGAGCTAACAGCACTACTCGTGAATAAAATACACCTCTCTCTCAACAACAAATAAGAGGAAAGTTTGAGGGGGTGACTACTGTCGGTCCCACCTTACATTATAGCAGCCTGTTGACAATTTTGGGACCGTGTAACCCCCCTAATCAGATGGGCTGTTCCAACATCTTTGCCCCTGCGTAGAACCGGTCTCGGACTGCAGGTCCTCTGCAGCACCCTTGTTTGGGTACAGAAAACTTCAACTGAAAATTTAAACTGAGGGGGCAGAAAATACAACTGAAGGGGCATTTCTCTATCATGCCCCCTCGTGGCGCCGGGCCTGCCCCCTGCACATGATCCCTACACATGATCGGCTGTGCCATCATTTTCCTATGGGGAGAGCAGTGCTGCTGACTTAATAGAGTGCTACCCTCGGCGTCACGCACTGCTCGGAAACCGCCGCCATGCACTGCGCTCAAAGTTCAAATTATTTCAACTTTGACCTAGTTGTGCTGACCTTCCAAAGTAAATCAAATGAAATAATGGCTGACAGCAGCCAGAAGCAATGATGACATATACCTGTGCTGTGCTTTGCCTCTGTGCCCTACCTCACGGTTTTGCTCTGATCATGTGAAGGTAGCTTTAGTGATATATATCTAAATATATCTTTGAATAGGTCAACAAAGCAATATTATTGCATTCAGGTCAGATTTGGCTTGATGCAAATCTAATTTCCTTATTTTGCCTTTGGCTGGGACAGTATCTCCCTCATGTAAAACCAAAAAATCTGACCAAAGCAAACTGGAGCAATCAGAAAGATACTAATTTTGCACCTGAGCACCGGCTTGACCCAAATTAATCAGGCTGCTTGTGTGTCCATCGACTGTGTGTGCTTGTGAACATGTTTCGTGTGTCCTGCTCTCTCTCCCAGGGCGTTCGCTCTTTCAGTTAAACCAACCACGATCTCTGTGAGACAATCACATTTCAGCATTCAAACTCTTCTCCTCTTTGCTGCTGTCAGTTGTCATTTCAGGCGAAATTGCAACCCTCCTCCACTCCATTCACCTCCAGTTTTCATAATTCCCAGGGCCCAGGGTTATTCCACATAGGGAGGGGACTTCTTGAACGGCCCAGCTGTGGCTCAGTTGGTAGAGTGGTCGTCCAGAAGGTCGGTGGTTCGATCCCCAGCCCCTGCAGTCTACATTCAAAGTATCCTTGGGTGAGATACTGAACCCCAAATTGTTCCCAAAGTCATAGCCATGGGTAAGTGGTGTGTGAGTGCATATGAATGTTTATATCTCCTGATGAGCATGTACCTTGCAAGGTAACCTCTGTCATCCTCCTGTATGAATGAATGTGAATGAATGTGGTGTGAATGGGTGAATGACTAGTAGTGTAAAGCGCTTTGAGTGGTTGCAAAGACTAGACAAGTGCTACGAGTACAGTCTATTTACCATTTACTTTAGTCCAATTAAACGCACAGAAAGCTATATTATTTGTCCGATATTTGCATGAAAAAATCCACAGAAGGAACCAACATATGCACCAACTCCACAAACATGGCCGAATAGACTGGGATTAGCCTTTGCTGTGTTAGCATTATACATCCATGGGTGTCAGCTAGCGGCTAACGTTAGCCACCTGTCACAGCACCCACCTGTATCACTTAAAGCAGCCATGCACTTTATTATACAGAACTTTAAGCCTTAATAAAATGTAAACGGGTGAGTTATAGGGAAATTAGCTATAGAGACCAAAACTAGATGACTATAGAGACCTTTTTTTTTTTTTTTTACCAGGCTGTAAACATGTTGATTTCTGCTGTAAAGTTTGGCATTTTAACATGGAGCCTTATGGAGAATTGCTCTGTTTTGGAGTCAGCCTCAAGTGGCCACTCGATGAACTGCAGTTTTTGGCACTTCCGTGTTGGCTTCACTTCCCAGACCCAGAGGTTGCCGGTTGGGTAAAACCTGGAACATCACTTTTACCAGCTATAGAAAACTATAGCAATGTATTTCTTTTTGGTATCTAGTAGTGTTCCTATTTTTAAAAGATCTGTCAATCAAACGCTGTCTTTTAAACAGATTGTGCCTTTAAGGAAACTCATTCTAATGATTCTATTGCATGTCATTGGGGAAAGCACACACTCAAACACAGATCCACACACAGGTACTGTATGTGACAGGTACACTGACGCCACAGGCGCAATCTGTGTGTGCAAGCGGTGCAGAGCAAGTCAAAGTCAGTGTGTTGTTGATGCTCTCCCTCGCTCTATTCCACAAGTAAGTTGAGTTCAGCTTTAACAATAGCACATCTTCGTCTTGCTATTGCTTCAAATTTGACAGGTTTTTTTTTAGCCACAAACAGACTGTGTGTGTATGAGGTGTGTCTGTGTACTTGTTTGTTATCCTTGTATGTGACTGACTTCCCAACTTACCAGGAACTGAAGGGGTTTCTCTTACTATATGTATATAAGTCAGGAAAAACACAATTTAAACAATAGAAATTATACATTTACACTTTGTGCAGTAAATTTGTTTGCCTTTGTTGTAATCTTGCCAGCTCTAAATGTTGTGTTGTTTTGTGTACAGCAACACTGTACCATAGTCACAAGTTCTTGGTTAGGTTTAGGAAAAAATCGTGGGTTAAATTTAGTACATTTGGAGCACCTTGGTAGTGGTAGGTTACAGAGCATGCCATATAACCGCAGCGTCCTGGGTTCGATTCCTGCCATGGGACATTTGTTGCATGTCATACTCCCCTTTCTCTCTCCCCCATTTCTACACTATCCTCTGTCAAATAAATTTCTGCTTCAACAGCCAGACATTTAACACTGTCTGTACAAAAAATATATATCTCTGTGGCTGTGTTAGCTGATGATATGATACATGAAAGGGCCCTATTTTACACTTGGCTCAAAGCAGCGCACAGCACACAGTGCAAACCAATGCAGTTGTCATTTTCACACCCAGTGCCCACGTTGCGTTAATAGCAAAGGTACTTGCGCTCCTCCGTGCACCCGTAGGTGTATTGGTCTTAAAATGAGGTGTGGTCAGGCACAGTGTTGGCGTGTTGCTATCTTGAGGCAGCAGAAAGCACCTGCACCATTGACCAACAAAAACCTGGTCTAAAGTCTATGGCGGAGTATTTTCCTGCTATTTAAAGGATGTGATGCACAGATTACAGGTATATCGGTGGGCCCGCTGTTAATTAACATTCAGAATAATAGCGGATGGGTTTTGGGTCGGTGAAATAATACATCATTAATGAGGAAAATATTCATTTAAATATCTAAAATGAGAGCAGAATGGAGGTGTACGTGGCTGCTGCTCTGTGCATATTTTACACACGAAGAAAAGCCATCAGCAGGTAACTTCATTCATTATTTCAGAAGCTTAATGTTTAGTTCTGTTTCCTCTGTCAAGTTTATAACTACATTGTTTTCATTTTGGTTTCATTATCATGTCCCATGATATTCACTGCAGTGCAATAACTGCGCGCATGGACATGTTTACAGTACAATTATTGAAAGCAGCCTCTAATCATTAAAGTAAATTGCTAAAGAAAACACATAAATCAATATAATACATCATTTAAAAAGCAATAGCTTACTGGTACACAGATGTAGGGGGGAGTGCAAATAATTTATTGAGGTGGCAGGTGGATGATTTAAGCGTAAAAGCAGATTTGGATGGCTTCAGAGCCGATCCACATCCAAGTTAAATAAGTTATCGGTGCATTGTCTCATATGCAGTCAGATGGAGTTGTTGATGGGACAGGAGAGACAATGGAGGGTCAGTAGCTTTGCGCATGAGCACATCATTTTCCTCAGCAGAAAACCACTCCTAATTTCCCAGATCTACTGTTTAAACAGCAATATGCTACAGATGTAGGCGCACCTTACATTTAAAGGGAATGGGAGACGACACGTGTTACGCCCAAAACACACCTATGATTAATTAAGAGCCTAAATACAACCCCTTTGCACCTTGTGCCTTACTTTGCACACAGACTATGTGCCCTTTAACTGGCAGAAGTGGAGTTTGACATGCCCTAAAGGCACTTGCGCCGTACACTTTAGACAATTGTCTAAATAGGACCCAAAGTGTCAATGCACTGCCTTATTTGAGTGGCACAATAATGACAAGTAATGGCAATATAATAGGGTTTTTTCACACAAAAACATTTTTCACAGAGGGAAGAGCACAACTGTGAATAATGCAATCAGCGACAGCTGAATTCCACTTAGCTGCTTCAGTTTCAGGGTCCTGGTATTGTGCATGCTGGCTCAATGTCACATCTTACTGGGATATTTCTACTATGACAAGTCAACATGTTGCTGAAAAGTTTGAGAAAATGAGCTGAATATGGTACACTTTACATGAGGGAATACAACAAGAGTCAATAATATGTGCATTCGAAGAAAAGATAAGCATTAGACTGTGGTCAAAAGTTTATTGTAGCTGCGTATTAGTGCACTTACACAGTGAATGTTTGTGCCATATTGACAATACTGACATATAGGCAAGAGGCAATTACCAGTAGCTCATACTCAATACTACTTTACCTATGGTATTTTTTTATTTTATATTTTAGTTTTATCCATTTTATAGGATAAAATAATTATGTTGTATTGGAATAAACTGGAAATGTGGAAAGTACCCCGATAGTCAATTGCCTGTGGCTTCCAACCAGGACTCCAAAAATGTGTTCTGTAAAGTGCCATTCAACTGGACCTTTTTTTTTTTCTGTATTAAGAAAAAACATTTTGTGCAAGCTCTTATAAATGTGTATGTGTGCACAGCAGTTAATGTGAGCCGACAGGCTAAAAACAAACTATATGAATAAAACATGGAAGATAGTCTTTTCATCTTCGCTCTGCTTTTCTAATGCTCATTACTTTGGCTGCAGTCTCTTTCTGTGTCTGTTTTTGCCTCTGACTCTTTCTCTCTTACTTCCCCTATATCTCTTTGTTGCTCCCTCTTTTTATGCTCCTAACTTCTGTTCAGTCACACTAGGCCCAAGGGCACAACCTTGAAACCTTGGAAAACTATAGCACCTTCATTATAAAGTTTTTACAGATGAAGAATATGACTTTAAAATGGGTTATGTATTGTTCCTTTGAATCTGTTTAATCTATTATTTATTTAAAAAATAACAGTTTAGTGGGTATTTTGAGCGTAAAAACATTTTTAATATCCTCAGAGTGAAAAATAAACCAATTAAATTATGACAAATTTGGTTTTCTCTCTTATTTTTCCTTTTTCCTTTCATGATTAAATAAATAAATAAACTAGAAAGCACTCAGGGTGTGCCAGGGTAGCACGATCTTCTAAATTTGTTATTTTGTTTAATGGAAAATGGTTTAGTTTTTACTTTAAAATACTCATTGTAATACGATGATGTCGAGTTTCAGAGAATACCTAATTCCTTTTACAAGGACAAACTATGCAAACTTTCAAGTGACTGACGTATGGCCGTATAGTCAGAATCTTTCAGCATTGATATATCATGTAAATTTAGTTGCAGTTAAACAAAGCTTTAAGGAAATTGTATTTTTGTCAAAACAAGGCACCACAAATGTGGCAAACTGATGGCATGGGATATATGGGATAAGATAGGTGAAAACTGGGTGACATCTGTAGCAGTGGTGAAAAAGTGCTTCGCAAAACAATTCTAAAATATGTGTTGGCAAAAATGATGGTTTTGGGGAAAAAAACAATTATAAAGTGCTTTATAATTGGCCTAAGTGCTATCTGCAACAAAAATTGGCTAACTTTGCACCAGATGTGATCAACTTAATGGAGGAAATAATTTGGGTTTCAATTAGAATCACTTGTCAAAGCACAGATCATATAAAGCAAATACAGTTAGATTTGGTGGAAAAAGCTCAGCTCTTTGAGGGAGCTCTCAAAGATTCCGAGCAGCAACAAGGATTCTCCTGAGAGAGCTAATCTCACTCAATAAACATGAACATTAAATCAACAGCGCCAAACACATTGCATACAAGGACGTTGGGATGATGGAGGGAGGTGCGGCAGCAAAGAGCGTTTACACACGGGTATCTGCAGACCAATAGTGAGAAGTGACAGGTTATAATGGCCACTCTGTACACCGGAAAGTCTTTTTCCGATGGATGTGCCTGTGACACCAAGGGACGACAACCCAGGCGATTCCAATGTTATCACATGATTTAATGTGTTAATATGAGTGCCTGTCATCCTGATACTTATGGATTGGTAGTGGCAAGCTGGCCCTGCTAGAAGGTGGTTATTAGCGTATTGAATGGGCTGACAGCCTACTGTATAGACATTAATTGTGACTGTAGCAACGGCAGAAGTGTGGAGTGTCCACACTCCATGTATAGAGGTAAGTTAGGGTGGTGGATGTGTGCTAAAATACAGGACTTTCACACAGGACACCGGAGTTTGTGTCCTGGTTGAAATAACATTTTAACATCCAAACCATGATGTGTTTTTCTAACCCTACCGACTGTTTTTGGTGCCTAAATGGAAGTCACGGAAATGTATATTTTTTTTCTAAACGTACCGGCGTGTTTTCGATGTCTAAACCTAACAGGTTTTTTCTAACCCTACCAGCCCCATTCAATACGCTGATGACAGCCTTCTGGACCTTCTAGCATGGGGAGCCGGCCCCTACTGACCCATATGTATCAGGATGACAGGCACTCATATTAACGCAAATTGTGTGATAACATTCGAACAGGGGGTATCCTTATCGGTGACCAAATAATTTCAAGTGGTTTCTCACAATGCAAGTCCAGTAAGATCCTACCACTGCTGATTTTGTCACTCCATGTCAGACATGGTCAGGGTCATGGTAGCATCAAAGCAAGGGGAGCAGCACAAACATCCCAACAATTCCCTCTGGTTCCTCTTCGGTCTGGGCTATCTGGGAGTGAAGCTTGCAAGTTCAAGAGTACAACTTGTATAAAAAAGTTAGTTGTAGAGATTCACCAATCCACCTTTTTCTCTCCTGATACCAATTTCAATAACCCAAGGTATAATGTAGAGCGAGCCGGTCATTATTGTGAAAGGAACCCCTCACAGAGGGGTCTTGAATCACCCTGAAGGGGTCAATTCTCAATAATGACCCGCTCGCTCTTCATCATCCCACTTATTACACAGGTTCTTATTAAAGAACTCAATAATTTGTCACAAAATGTTCATTGAAAAATGATTGTATTACTTCTGCTAGATTCTAGAGTTGGAACTGTGTCCATAGCATGTAAACTCTGAACAGATGCAGCACCTGATTGAGGTTTTCTGCCCCATAACTGTCAAAGTCTGTTGACATTTTCTTTTTGATTAAGCAGTCTTTAAACTGCCATAGCCCATACTGTGTTCCATTTAGTGTTGACTTCATGTCTGTCCATCTCTCTGTCGTCCAGCTCTATGTGTCTTTTAACCTCTTTTGCTTCTTCTGCACTGTTTTTTCTTTTTCTTTATTGGGGAGAGTTCAGAAATTAACCATGAATCATCCAAATCCCCCATGGTGTTTTCTGATGGAGTAATGCAAAGCTAATGGTTTTTTTGTTGTTATTTTTGCCACAGCTGACATTCTGCGTATTGATGGATATGGTCCTCCAGAGCCTAGGGTTAGGGTCTGCTATACAGAATTAACAGACTGAATGCCGTAATTGACCAATTAGAATCAAGTAATCAAGCACCGATCCCATATCAGTACTTTCTGTCGGTGAAGGTTCTCAGTCATCCAGGTCATGGTAATCGCTGGGAGCTAAAGTAGGCAAGCAGTCCAGTTGCCTACTTTAGCTCCCAGCAATCAGTACTTTCTGTTTCCCATATGTACACCACACTGTGTGGAGCTCATTGGAATATTTTTTTATGTAAGGTAACATGAGGCTAGGAGTTGTTGTGGGACTAAAACTGAGTTAGCAGCCTGCTGTGACTGAAATAATACAACACATACTGTAACAGAAGCACTGAACTTTATAGTGCCATTGACAAATAAACTTTATTTGTGGATTGGTCGTCTCATTGCCGATACCCACTTAATCAGGTTAGTAGTTGCATCAAAGCCAACCCAGTGCATCAGATCAGTGCATTTTTTTCATGGTTTTAAAATGAAACCACTGTCAGAGTTGCCTGTTTGCTGTTTTGGTCAGTATCAGCCTTTAGAAACCCTTGTTGGTCAAACCCTTGTTGATCTGAAGCGCAGTCATGTCATACCAAACTGCCAAAAAAGACGAGAGCATGTTCCTTCCCTCAAACAAAGCTGTTCGCTCTCAAGTCTAAACCCCCTTTATGTTCTCTGCCATTGTTGTTCCATCACGTGTTACCACATCTGCTGGTACCATACTCCCCGTGTAGTGCTGTTGGTTAATGCATCAAAGTCAGAATTTTGCGCTATGGGTTTCAAGTCCTGGTTTGAACTTGAAGCAGCTGCAGAGGGAAAGATTTTGTCAGCTCTGAAGTCACAGAAGCTCAATGGGAGATAATACTGTGCTGCCAGATGAAGACTTACAACTGAAAAATGTATTTCTTAAGCTTGTCCTTAACCATTACAGTAAGATTCCTCATATTGTGTTGGCTGCTTTTCCTCTGCTGTTTTTCTGTATTAAAAGGCAAAGGTTACACCGTGAGAAGCTTAGAAAATGCATTATCATACAGATTTTAGAATAGGATTCAAGATAGCATGCATCAGGACAGCTCCTTAAAAGTCTTAATGCATTGCACCTTTAAGCTCTTATCTGCAGGGAACCTCTGGGAAGGCCTGTGCTAAGTAGTCGCAGTATACCTTTACAGAATATATTTTTACATTTATAGCTCTCTCTATAGTGTGTGTGTGTGTGTGTAGGAGAGATATAAATAATTTAGTTGAATCAATGTTCATTGGGATAGAGGCAGCAGGTTTTAGGGCATCAAGGGCAAGGGTTAGAAAACTCAAATATATCAAAGACATGACCACAGAACTTACTTTCTCTGCATTTGTTGATAACCTGTGGTCAATACCAACAGATCAAAAAGTCCAACCTCTCAATCCATATACTTCCCCCCCCCATGACTTTCAAATCTTAACCATTTTATTATATGATTGGAGATCACAGACATAAAGGGCAGATTTAACAGATTTTTGAATGTTTTAATAGTTAGAACACATACACCACCAATTCATGGCTGCGACGACTGAATCACTATGGTATATACATTTTGCAGCGCAAGTTAGAAATAAAGTTTTATTGTTAGTCTCAAACGGGTGTTGGTGACGTGTTTTGGTTTAATGAGGGACCATGTTAACTGCTGACTTTCAGCCAAATATAAACACTGATGAGTATGTATTTAAAATTGATTAAAACTAAACTGAAGGCTTTTACGAGGACACCTACATTTGTGTTTTCAGCAGCTGCTCGAACAACCACAGCGCATTAAGTTGAGAGTCACCAGTTAACACGATCACTCATTAAACCAAATCGCCAGTCAGGATTTCGAATCGTGAATATCAAACATGTTTGACATTTCTGATGATAAATCAAGGTGACTTCTTTCCAATCTGTATTGTTAAGACTATGTCTGTAAACCCCTCACACTACCCCGAGAAAATGGGCAAAATAGCAAAAAAAAAGAGCAAATATTTTGTCTTGTGTATGCATGGAGGTGTGTGTGTGTGTGTGTGTGTGTGTGAGAGGAGAAATTAGTTCACACACACACACACACACACACACACACACACACACACACACACAGCTATAACAACGATTTAAAGAGCAAAGGGTTAATCCGGATTTGATTGCACCCTCAGTATATCTCGCATTCCTTTTCCACAACAGGATTTGAACACTTTTGTTCATTATTGCTGAGTTCGCCTTTGTATGAGACAATGAGAAACTCTAATCTGTAGACCATTATTCTTTAACCTTTTTCGTCACACATGCACGCATATGTGGTTATCCACACACACACAACTCATAAAGGCGGGAAATGTTTTTTGCCTTCATAGACATTAGCATGGCATTTTTCTTTTAACACTAACATGTCCAGTTCACCTCCAGTGTTCTGTTTCATTCAAAATCAGCTGTTTACATGCATCTTCACAGAAGTATGATTCCACCAAAAAACAGACATATGGTAAATAAAGTTTGGGTGTAAAATGTAGTGATATGTAGATAAACAATGACAGTTTGACATTAACATTACACAATGCAACGCTAACGTTAATATCTTATATTTATTACAGTTTCTGACCTTTTTATTGCATTAAGGAACGCGTTACTGTATTTAATGTCGGTTAACGTTACATTACACTGCCCATTAACGTTATTAACGTTATTTTTTGCCTGTAACGTTAGACTCCAAAGCTGAATACTCATCAGAAATCCAGATTTGGTTCATCTGCACCCCCCAGGCTTTTGTTTGGAAGACTGCAGGAACCGTACCGTACCGGCTGTTTTAATACTAATAAAAATGCCAACATGGCGGTGTCAACAAAATGAGTCACGTGATGTCCAGAGCTCTATGTGTAGGTTGACATGTCATCTATGTGTATATTTGAAAAAGGTTAATTCCAGCTTAAGTAATATACCAGAAACATGTCCTTGCATGTATACGATTGGCCAAGGTAATGAGTTTCCAGATGATGTTGCTTTGGCAAAAATTTAACTTTTTTGATGGGCAACCCTATATTTTTTTTTTGCCAGAGCCTTCAGCGTTGGGACAACCATTGTACCAATGCAGGGGTTTCATTGAAATAAACGAGGGGGCAGACAGTGAACATGGCCTCACTTAATCATTGGTAAGGTAGTGACATGTTCAGTAATTGCTGTTGTTGAAAGACACATGAGAGGAGTTTGATCTTTAGTAGTGTATAAAGGCCTACTGATATTGGATTGAAAGGAAAAAAAAAAATGGTGCCATCCCTAATCAAATCTGACAAAGTCATGCTGAGGGCTATGAGTTTTTCACCATGTTTCTGTGACTTTGTTTCTGTCCTTTATTCCTCCCTCAGTCATACCTGTGTGTTTATCTCTGCATACAATGCCATGCATCATAGCTGGTGTGGTACTGATAGCATCCTGATGAGAATGCTTATTTTAATCGTCCTAAGTTGGTCACTGTATGTGACTGGGGTTCTTGTTGTTTTGAAATGGCAATAAAGAATCTCAAAGATCAAAATCAAAGACTTTCTAAATGTTTTTTTTTTCCTTTCTTTCTGCACTACTTCTGTTTCATTGCTGTCCATGTGTAAGTGGGGAATACACAGCAAGGATCATTTGAAATAATGAGGCAGTCTAATGTATGGTAAGCCGAGCAGGAGGCTCATTTCAAGAATATTTGAAAAGGGATCTGTGCGAGAGCCGTTTCTCAGATTGATAATCACTCCAAAGAGCATCTGCAGCTGTCCAGGATATGCAGGCCAAACAAACACGTCGTGAGAAAGTAAAACCAATATTCATAAGCCTGTTGCACATACAGACACAAACAGAGAGATGGACACCTGTCGTTTAATGACAGAGAACGAGAAAGAAAGAGGGGGGAGAGAGACCAAGCAGCAGAGTGGGAAAAAAAAAAACACAGGGAAAATTACGTCCATTTTTTTTGCAGATGAATTAAGAGGAAGTCTTATCTTCATGTTCAGCATTGTTACTTGACTCACTCACTGGCTGGAGACTCAAAACCCCATTTCAATTAAGAGGGACATGTTTGTACTTTCATTAATTATTTATTTTGTTTATTCTTTCCTCCGATGATTCTATTTCTGCTTTATTATAGGCCTAAGAGTGGTGATGTAATAAATGGAGAAGATGGGGTCATTGTTTTCTTCCTTCCTCTTTCTAAGAACAAAGTATATCAGACAGACAGAAGGGCATACTTTTTTTTTTTGCTGGGACAGATGCATGTAAAGTGTTGGCCAAGAGACCTACTCTCATGTGGATGTGTTTATGGGAAAACAATTCAATCTGTTTCAGTGTCAGCAGCTCTTCAGGGCAACGTCACGTCACGGCTGCTCTTTGAATGATAACAGATTCATGTTGGCACGTTATCACCGCGTCACTGGAGACTGGAAGTGAGTCCAGACATCCTGACCGTGATGCCAGCGTTCAAGTCTCGGTTTCTGGAAGGATCAGTGAGGCAAGACAGAGACAAGGGAAAGACATGGAGGAGATGGATAGAGTCCAAGGATGCAGGCTGGTGTGTGTGTATGTGTTTGTGTGTCACGGGTCTTCCAGTAGGTCTTATAGGCAAAAGGTGTGTACATTGGAGGATTTGTTAAGCCCCTTTCACACCCTGGGAACTTATCTAGACATTACCCAGAGGAGCTGTATGTGAGAATGCAAATGTCCAAATCAGATGACCAGACATTACAGTGTTTTTTTTCGATTGCTTACACACTAAAATTACAAATAACACACCGTTAGTGAAACCTGACACTCAAGGAGGAAAACCTCCATGTTGCCTCCAGCTTGGTTAGGTGGGAAGCCGGATAGGGGCTTATGTCCTGGTCGCTGCACTAGCACCTCCTCTGGGTCGGGGCGTCTGTTTGGGGTGGAGGGGAACTGGGGGGAATACCGTGATCCTCCCACATGCTACGTCCTGCCTGTGAAGAGAAGTGAAAAGGTGAAAAGAAGCGACTTCACGTGTGTTGGAGGAAGCATGTGCTCGTCTACAACTCTCCCCAGATCAGCAGAGAGGGTGGAACAACAACTGGGACAGCTTAGCAGGGGGAGTTGGCCAAGTACAATTGGGGAGAAAAACGGGGGGGGGAAAAAAAAAAAATCTATATTATTTATCAAAGTTACTTTTTAACACTGGTCAACATCCATTGCATATAAAGACACGGTATGTAACCATTTTAATAGGGTTAACCAGCAGTTTGTTTAGTCTGTTTTAAATAGGCTAGTTAAAGTTAAAATAAATTGACTGCCTCAGGATGATGTTTTGTAGAGGTCCTGCAATTGATGACACACCTTCTAACAGCCACCTACACTATGAGAAGACAGCTGATATTGTGTAAAAACTGCACAAATATAGAAGAAGTATTAACCTCAGAGTTTAATTTCCTTTCATATCTTTCTGTAAACATATCAGATTTTAGTAGTTCAAACTACATAACCTGTTTAAAGTTGGGAGCTAGTGGCTATACAGTGATCAGGAGTTACAAGTGTAGTCGTACAATGAATCGGGAATGGTAAACTACTAGTTAATAATTAAACTCAGAAATGATCAGACAGACCTCAGGCGGGCCTGATTAGGTGTTTTCGTTCCTCTCCCTGGGAGGAACCCACTGGGGGAGCTCAACCAAGAACTACATACCTTCAACGCCTTTTTTTCTGTTTGCATTTGCACCGCCAATAGAAATGCGAAAGTGACTCCTTTGGACTAGTCAAAATCGTGTTGTATTTCCATCATCACATAAATGCTCAGTAAAGCGTGGACTTTTGTCAGTCCATTTGTCAGTTAATTTGTCCATATTTTTTGCATTTGTGTTTTGTGTTGTTTATTTAAACAGCTAATAGGTTTTTAAAAATTGGTTGCCAATGCTACAGTGGCTGTGATGTCTGGACCAATCATTGCGTCACTCACGGTTGAGTGCTTACAGTACCTACTCTGAAATAGGAGCTAAAAAGTCCCTCAAACGGCTTTCTAAGAACTACAAGTGTTACTAGTTCTTGCGGTGTGGACACAGTAAAAAAGGGGGATTCTTAGAATAAGAGAATGTTCCTCTGGTCCAAAAGCGTATTGTCTAGGATGAATCTGAACTTTGATCTTTTGCATTGCCAACCAGGCGTTTTTTTTCCCTTTTTCTACCATACACTCTTTTCTCAGATTCTGCTGAAGGTGTGGAAAAATAAACATTGCAATTGCACTTCATATCTACCATCAGCACACTGTTAACATTGTATTTTGTTTACAACTGTATGTGATCAAATTTGAATTGGATACAGTTTTACAGTATGTGCACTGATTCATACATGTTTGTTATCATGCAGCTGCAGGATGACCTACAGAGGTCCAGGATTACAGGATCAGATGCAATGTCTTGGGACACTGCAGCAGGAAGTAAAGCAGCTGTTACTGGATTTATGCCTGAAAGCAGCCCTTCAAGAAGGACAAAGCATTCACAATGTCATGAATATGCTCCTCTCATTGTTTTCTGTTAAACCTGACTTGCATATCATCCTTGATATTTATCAGCATGTCAAGAGTGAAGGGTGTTCAAGTGTCATTCCAAAACTAAGGTCATTTTTCCAGTCAGCTCCTGCTTTCTGGTCCATAAACCTGTCAAAGAGAAAAACCTCCATCCTCCTGGAAATGCTGAAACTCCAATCAGAGAAGAAACAAGTGGAGCTGACAGGCTGGTCAGATGAAAAGAGTGAAGTCTGGAGTTTCCTACAGTGTCTGCCTTATATCTCAGAGCTCAGGTAAATGAATTGTATTTCACATGATTTAACTCTTCATATGAAGAGCTGAGGTAAATTAGTTTTATAGAGTTTTACAGAATGATGGATGTTGAAATGTGTGATCCAGTATATCAGACTTTGGAGTTAGTTGGTTGATAAAGTATCTGGATAAAGACTTCCTTTCTTTCCCAGTACATGAACTGTAACTGAGCAGGATATCTGAACCATGAATGATCAAGAGGACTGAAAGAAAGGATTTTACTCAAATGTTTTTTTTTGTCATGTCATCAGGATGTGATAAGTCAACCACTAGTGTAGACATCATACAGTAATTCTGTTACACTAGTACTGTGTATGAAGTTATATAGTTTCACAGAATGATGGATGTTAAAACGTGTCAATCTTTTAATACAGAGGCAAAGACACACCTTTGTAGCCTGATTTTCATGGTTCCTTCAACATTTTTAAGAATTTTATTTTGTAAAAGTCTTCCAAGACACACATATAACCCTGTTAAAACCTTTGTTACTTGAACTTTTTGTTTGATTTAAATGTTTTGTGCTCATTAGCAGGTATTTGTAGACTTTTAGCAGATACACTCCACATCAGTAATGCATGGCAATTTTTCTGCTTTTGAAATCATATCATAACACAATGTTTAATTCTTATCCCCAGTTTCTCTCGCTGGATTAGAGACTCAGATGAAACTGAGTTTTGGGGGAATCTGTTCGTTGCAGCTGCAGAGAGAGAACAGCAGACAGGAGAGAAGACACTGGAGCTGTTATCATCAGTGTGCAGATACAAAACAGTTCCTATTAAAGATAACTGGTCTGAGTTCCTGGTGGATCTGTACTCCCATGTGAAGGACTATGAGTCTAAAACAGGCCTGAGTGTCCTTCCATCATTACAGTCAGTTTTCCACTCAACTCCTGCAGTCTGGTTCATAAACCTGTCAAAGAGAAAAACCTCCATCCTCCTGGAAATGCTGAAACTCCAATCAGAGAAGAAACAAGTGAAGCTGACAGGCTGGCCAGATGAAGAGAATGAAGTCAGGAGTTTCCTACAGTGTCTGCCTTATATCTCACAGCTCAGGTAAATGAATTGTATTTCACATGATTTAACTCTTCATATGAAGAGCTGAGGTAAATTAGTTTTATAGAGT